>JANEMJ010027190.1:0-26364 GCA_024361745.1 Cacatua alba
CTATCTGCGCAATAAAGTGGAGCATGTGACTTAACTCATATTGAGTGCATGCATGACTCCGGCCGTCTCCTCCGACAATTACCTAGAGGTATTGTTACAAAAAGAAATCCACTAGTAATGGACTACAGCATAAAATTGATACACTGCAGCAGATTACCGGTAGGAGACCTATTCATGCCATAATCAAAAAGGAACTTTTTTTTAATCAGATGAGCTTTGAAGTGTACATTATTGCTATTAGTATTATTTTAGACTATATATACTAGCAAACACAGGATAGCCCTAGGCTTGATATTGTCAAATTGTTACCAAACCGTAGTAGTTAGCAGTGTTTTGACCCAAAAGAAGGTGTCACTCTTCCGGACAATGCCCAAGCAGGGGTTAGCATAGAATAGTGACTTCCATCGGTAACTGTTACTGCAACTGCAGCTGGGGAGCCCTTTCTCCCCATTTTACCAACACGTTACTGCTCAACAACACTCAACACAAACGGATAAAATGGATATCTATGTAGAATCATAGAATAGTTTGGGTTGGAAGGGACAATCTATGCAGGTAGTTTTCTTTTACTGCCTACATGCTTAAAAGCAAACAATAAACTTTTACAGCAACAGGCTCAAACTCTCTTGTGAGGAAAAGAGTAACTGCTATTGACCTATGAGGATAAACCAGGAAAACAAATTCCATGTTTGGTCATTTTGCTTCTGCATCTCCTCTTTTGCTCATTTACACTTAGCCCAGCCCCTCCTTCACATAAGCACCCAGTAAGGCTTTTATTTGTGTTAGAGCTCTTGGATGTAACCAACAAATTGGGTTTCAAATCCACATGCTCACCCCCAGCACCGACAAAGAATCACCGCCTTAACAAGACACCCTTCCCAGACACAGATTGCTGGACTTTGTCCTCTTGCAAAGTCCTTGGTGGCTTGGGAGTACAGAGAAATACAAGTCTCCATTAACTGGCCAATACTTTTGGCCTAATCAGACCATTCAGAATGACTCTGGTGAAGCATCTTCCAAAAAAAGTGTAGTGAGAATCACCAGTCCGGTTTCAACTTGACGACAGACATATTTGTTGCCCAGGCATAATTAGCCCCACTCTCAACATTAGTAGTGCACTGAAGTTCACATGTGGTCCTCAAGCATCAGAGTTTAGTCCATTACATACCTGTTAGTTCTTGATAGGACAAGAGGAAATGGCCTCAAGGTGCGCCAGGGTAGGTTTAGATTGGATATTAGGAAAAATTTCTTCACAGAAAGAGTGATCAGGTATTGGAACAGGCTGTCCAGGGAAGTGGTGTAACCACCATGCCTGAAAGTGTTCACAAACCATGTGGATGAGGCCCTTGGTGACATTGTTTAGTGGTGGTCTTGTCATCAGTGCTGGGGGAATGGTTGAACTTGATGATCTTACAGGTCTTTTCCAACCCAGTTGATTCTATGATTTAATGTGTGTCACCTCTTAATTAGCTCATTCTCTGTCAGTTACCTGAAGCAGGGTGAGCAGATTATTTCTGCTTTATGGATAAGAACCTGATTAACCTCTCAGTTTAATGGTTGTAAAACTTGGCAGTTCTACTGCTGAGCAGTACTGGACAAGCACAACAGCTTTATTGCTGACGTGCTGAATGAGTCTCAGCACACAGGCATTCTCTGTTGGGCGTTAGAGTGAAATGCTAAATTAGTTCCCATTAGTTCAAGAGATAAATCACCAGTGTTTACTTGTGAGAACTGCCTGAACAACTAAACTGATCTCTCTTCCGTAGGTTTTAGCTTATACACAGTCAATTTTCTTACTTGATTTTGAATTACAGGAGCACACATAATTAAACATGAGCATGGCCAATGAAAGCTGAAGCAAACCCTATGAAAAAGAGAAAAAAACTGCATTGTCCCTATTCATCCCTGGTGGAAATTGAGAAAATTCCTGAACCTCTGCTACCCCTTCGTTTGCTAACCATGCCAAATAAAATGGTCTCTACAGGCCCTTTCTTAAGGCAAAAAGGTGTATTTGCTATAGAGTGGAAGGTTGTGTTCACACGGCTTTTGACACACAACACAGTTAAGACAGTACAGCAGGAGGACCTGTATAATTACTGGCACTCTAAAGTGTCATAATGGGGTCGTGTTCAACAATGCAATTTGAAAGTTATACCAACAGACTGCAATTTCAGTCCTTGTCATGGAGGTTAGGAAGCACATGCTAAAGCCAGAGTCAGATGGAGACACAGTATCAAAGATAGAAATGGTACTCAATTAAGAGCGTGCTAAATTTGTTTAGAAGTAGGTTAGAGCAAAAGATGTGAAAGGTATAAATGTGGCTAAGGTTTAATAAAGTAAACTTGTAAACTTTGAAGGTATGAAACAATCGCAAGCAGCTTCCAGAGGTCAAGAAGTTAGCTTAAAGAGCTCAAGCCATGTCTACGCTATCCAACAAAGGTGAATTCTTAAGTGGAGTTAGTTGAGTAAATATCCTGACAAAGACAAGGCAGTCCATAGTTTCCCTGTGAATCATCTGGCTGCAGTAAAGTTTCCCATGTTGTGAGGTTTTGACTTGAGCTGGTAAATCACAAAAAAGTTAACATCATGCTTCACTGTCAGTACATTGTCTAGCTGAAGTTAAAAACCACAGCTTTTCCCAAAGTGAAGGCAATGCTCATGCGGAAGACAAGGACGTAGCTTCTGCAAGGATCTGTATGAGTATTAATCATTCTCATTTTTAAATTCTGGAGGTTGAGCCAGATATTCTTAACCAGATGCAAATGGCCACACAAATGCCTGAGTTTTGCATAAGGCTAGCTTTGGAAAGACCTAAGCTTTAGTTTTGGTTTTGTTGTCAAGTCATTGTGAGATTGTCAAATCATTTACAGCTTGAATTTTCGTTAGAGATTTAGGTGCCCTGACTTCTAGTAATTTCTTCAGATGTAGAGTAGCTAAAATGCTAGCTATTGGGAAACAGACTGCATTTAGTAAGCATAGAGACAGAAGATGTTCTTACTACCATCTGTAGCCATCTAGCACAACCGTGAGGATGCCAAAGATTCTTTTGGGAATTTGTATCTACAACAAGAAGTATAAAGTAATGGTGAAATGCTTGCCTAGAAAGCACTGATACTGCTATGCTGAACTGTGTAAAACTAAGAACTGCGTCATCACACCAAGGTGTATTATCTGCAGAAATGCAACTAACAGAGCTATATAAGTAGGTATGTGCAATATGATACACTGCTAGTCTCAGGTATTCAGAAATCTCTAATCAGACAGCAAAAGAAATGACAGAAGTCATGTAAAAATTTGTTTTATCAAGTAATAAATGCCCAGTTCCATCTAATTCATTTCTAATTTGCTACACATTCTAGTATTGTTTTTAATATCTACTGAAACCCTGAATGCCAGAACTTAAAACAAACAAACAAAAAAAAAACCCAAACAAAAACCCACAAAAGCCCCAACCCAATCCAACTAACCAACCAGTCAAAAGCCAACCAACCAACCAAACAAAAAGCAAACCAAAAAACCGAAACCAAACCCTGATATTCTTATGGAGTTCCTTGATTCCGGCACCTCATTTGAAACTTTAGCCAAAAGTTTTCTGAGATTTGCCATAAAACTGACTTTTGTCAGCCCAACTGGCATATGTTAACACTGTAGACTTCTGCTTTTATAGCCTGAGGGTGGAAAATAAAAACCTTAGCTTGGTAGCATAGGGGAACACGAAGTTAATGGTCTCCCCCTGACATGGGAAAGGCAGCTTCATTCTAACTTCTGATACCCAGATTGTATCCTAATATTGCTCGTTTCTTTTTGCCTAAGACCTCTGATATTGGAGCTTTATTCACACAGGCAGTGCTTTTATCCAAACTCTTACCACTTTAAATATTGCAACACCCTACCCTGACAAATGCAGCCTTGCCCCACTGATCTCTACCCTGAATGCTCTACCAAGATACATTTTCTGACCCGTCTGCCCATGTCACTTCGCCTTTGCATTGGTTGTGCTGGCTACTCCTCTTACCTCCAGCCATTGCAAACTTAAACTACTCGCTTCTACTTCTAAGGACCCTCTATTTGCCTATCAGCTTTCATTCAGTGGAGATATATCTGCTGCCATTTACCACCAGGCATATTCTTTTTCACGATGCCTACAAAACCAAAAGACAGACCACTGATGTGCTTAACCCCTGCCTGCTATGCTGGCCAGTACTGTCTTTTTTCTTGGTATATGTTATCATGCCACGTTACCTTGCAAGCATTTTGGGGCATGGGCTTTCTCTCCGTTGCATATTTTTTCTGGTTTTGGGTCCTGTTCCATGTTTAAAGCTTCTAGGCACTACAATCATAGAAAATATATGTAATAATAATAAATAATTTAAGGGAGTCTACTGTTAGGTAACTGGAGACTTCCAGAATACAGATTGATGCAGTAATGTGATAATAGGTAATGCTCTATCATTTACTGGAGACTAGCGCAGAATGCAACTCTGATACCATCACTCTAACCCAGAGCAAGTATAAGCAACTTTATGCAGTAATGCTTGTAAATCTTTTAAAATCCTTGTAGAGTGTTCTCTAAGAGTACAAACCTCTGGTGCTTATTAGAACAGGTAGCAGCTGGAAGTTACTAGTTTTGTGCCTTTTGTTTTATGTCTAGAAATGCCCACTCATTCCGAATGCCAGATAAGGATATACTGGGCTGCTTTCTCCCTGAGAAAGACATGCACCTGAAACAGCCAAAGTCTGCACAGCTGTAGTTTCTGTCCAGCACATACTAATTTGCCAAAATGAATAAAAACAGTACTTTAAAAATCACAATGGTGCCTACAAATCCGTAAGGAGGTTTTGACGCCGATTATTTTCGAAGTGTGTTGTTTAGTGCTTATCCTCTAATGCCTAAAGTATGCCTGTCATGCCTGATACTTTTTCCTCACAGGATTTTTCACAAATGTTACTAGGAAAAAAAAAAAAAGGAAAAAAATTCACATTGGTAGAGAAATGCATGTTTTTCTGACTAGAACAAAGTTATTAGGCATCAAAGCTTTAAATGTTTTAATTTCAGCAAAATCCTTTGGCCTTGAATTTACTTTTCTTTCTAGAGGATGAAAATAAGCTTATATTGCTTTAACACTTTACCCTTTTTTGATACTCTGATACTTATAAGGTTGACCTCATTACTTTGAGTGTTCATTTGAATTAAAACCAAACCAAAACAAAATAAAACCACAAGAAAAAAGAAAACACACAGCACGAAGCTACAGAGAGCAGAGGCTGAAGTTACGAAGTTCCTAAGATTCTAAGCACTCAAGCTCATCTTTAGCTTTTTAGCTTACATTTAGGTTTCAAGCATTTACCATATTTGCCAGATATTTGAACTCTGGGATTATAGCATAAATTAAGATTCTGCAAGCTCTAAGGCTGAGAATGATTTTCTTTTGAATCACATTTACCTTGGAGTGTAATTTCTCCTAGCATGGGACTTCTTTGTTGAGCTGCTTTCTTCAGCCTTGCCAAAATACAGTGCCTTGTAAGTCATGTGTGTGGAGGTAAAGATCTCTGTGCAAGCAGAACTCAAGCAATGCAGTGGTGATGCTACTGAGATGATGCTTCACTTAAACCCAGTTACGGTAAATTAAATTTGAAAGGAGAGAGCTGTAGGGTGCCCAGCCAAGTAATTTGCTCAAGGCACTGAGCAACTAACTTAAGCACCTGTTTAAAAAGGGTGTGTGCTAATCTTTGATTGGTCTTCATGAACGGGCCATTACATCCTCCACAGGTGAAGCATTCTCAGCTAAAGGAGCATGCTGTGCTGAGGGTGTGAAAACCATAGCTTTTACTCATTTCATGGAGCAGAATTATTGCCACTGCACATGCTTGTCTGTAGTAAACCACTTTCTCCTACTCATTAGTGCCTATGCCAGAGAAGATGTTGGAAATCTCTTCGTGTATAAGATGGGAGAGCTTGGAGTCTTTACCTGCTCTGCCAGGCAACAAAAACCTGAAGTATGGGGTCTTGTGGAAATCCTGGCTGCTTGAGATGGAGAGGATGCAGACATCACAGGAAGACACCCTGTGAATGAGTTATGCAGTGTCACTGCCTGCCTATTGTGCAGCAGACAAAACACAATCCTTACTGGCAGCTTCAAGCTCTATCAGGCACGTTAGGCAGAGAGTCAGAGGAAGACCACAGCTCCTGATGAACAAGAGTCAAACACGTTTCAGACGAAGGCAGCCAATGTGTAGTCACGCTCCCCTAAAGCTGAGGAACAAAACTTAATTCTGTGCCAGGGAATAAACTACAGAATTTTATCACTAAGAGAACATCAAATTTAGAAATCATAGAACAACAGACATATAGCTGACCATAGCCACAACTCCTGGGTCTACAATTGTCATTAACTACAAGTGTTTCTTAAAATTAATACTCTATGTAAACCAGTGCATTAAGTAACTTAGCAGAAATAAAAATAAAGACCAGCAATCAGTTTAGTTCCTCGTGTCTTTTCTTTACATTCCCCTCTTTCCCTATGTGCACATATGCCGATACTCAGCCCCTGCATTTACACGCAATTATTTTCCTACTCCTATCTATAGTATCACACCTCTAAATGGAAAGAGTAGGCTATTTTAATCAAACCACGTCTTATCTCAATTTCCAGAGATGCTTCATTGGCACTGTTAAAGGCATTCAACCACAACTGTTTCTTTTCTCCTTTACCAAATACTTTCCTCCCAAAAGCCCTAGTTCCGCTTGCACAGAGACCTTTTCCTCCACACATACAACTTACAAGATGCTATATTTTCCTAGAATAAGCTTTAGTGCCATCGTATCTCCTCATTTACCATATCATGGGTTTAGAGATTCATCAGAGGATGAAATACTTTGCAAACAAGTTATTTAGTGCCTCAGGTCACTGGCCACGTGTCAAATCATGGCTCAAGACCATCCCAACAGCCTGTTAAGGCAGTTTCAACAGCACAAACCTACTTTGAAACATATCTGCATATGCATAATTTGCCCTAGACAATCACATAATAGTTGAGCAGTACAAGGAATCTTTTGTTCTGTACTGCTTCTTTCATGTTGCATTACCTAACTTATTAAATTATTAGTTTACCAGATTGTGTTTCTCTCACTTTCATTATTTACAAAGGTGCAACCTACAGGGAAAAAAAGCCATAGCATTTGTTTGAGGAATCCAAGACCTGAATATGAAAGAGGGCATTAGCAGCAGCACCTAGTCTGAGGCCCACCTCATTCAGTGTCCCTTCAGACTCATAGACAAAGTAAGTACTCTAGGAGACAGACAGAGAGATGCTAGCAGAACATAGATAACATTGCATTATTCCTTTGATGTTCTGTAATTAAGTATACTATGGCAAATGGTCCAACAGCAGCAGAACTGCAGCCCATTACACTCTAGGCAGGATTTTTCTTGGTAACATAGGAAAGGGTAGCACAGCTACGTTAATACAGTGGTATGTTGTCTCAGTATCAGTCCAGCAAGGATAGCAGCAGGTGCAACATAAACACATACCTCCTGTCTGACAGATTTATTGTCTTAGGATATTGTGCAAAGAAAAAGGATCACGGGAGCATTCAGAGCACTCTGAACGCTGAGCTGCACTGTGCCTGAGAGCAGCAAAAGAGCATTTGCTGTTTGGAAACAGTACACCAAGAAGTGGGCATGCCTGCCATTGTACAGATGGCTGGAGCCTCTTCCCAATAATGGGGTTCTTGGCTCACTTTCCCCATACTGCACAAGGGTGACATCTGAAAGCTGGTAAGCAAAGGTATCGCAAAACCAAGCATGCAGCTTCCACCCACCACCAAGGTCAACGCAGCCTGGAAACACTTGTGTCTTGGTGACTCCAGGCTCCGGTTACAGACACATCTGAGCTCAGAAGAGGGAGGCAGGGGGGGGAAGGGGATTTGCAGAGTGTGGAGCAGACGGACAGGTTATAGGTCACCTGAAAGTATTTCATGATCTGAATGTCTCATATAAACATGAGTCTAATGCTGAGAAATATTTCTGTCCTCTGCTTCTGTAAAAAAATGTTTTACCATCGGACTCCTATACAGTGATGCTCTGCTACTGTGGATCAGTGCTGAAAGCAGAATCCTTGTCAGAAAGTCAGGTATGTCACCAGGAAAACAAGACAAACATTTTTAAAACACATCCTTGCACTGGAGTTTAGTGTCAATGGCTAAAATTCCCTGATATTTTTCTTGTCTCTGTGGGAGCTCACCAGTCTGCAGGGGCAGAACTGTAACCACGCTTCAAGCTACAAGAAGCTCACACTGTCCCTCAACCCCTCCATACTGAATCAAGGTTTCCCCCAGGGCTGCTCTTCATGGTCTGCCTTCACGGGAACAAGGATAACTTGGGCGGAAGCACTTGCACTTCATGAAAATTAGGAACAGAGACCTTCCCTCAGGCCCCCAGGAAGATCGTTTTCCTGAGGCCAACCAAGCGTGCAATAGGTACCATCAGACACCAGCAGAAATCCAGTCTGTCCACACCACAAAACTGGTCTTCACAGGTTAAGGGTGTCTACACTGGGGAAGGGTAATCACCCGGTGTTTATCTGAGAGATTTGGTGACAATCTTCACAATAACATTATTTAAATATTATTTTGCGCCTCACTTTCCAAAGATTCAGTCCTGGCTCTAGTATCTTATTAAATGTTGCTAGTTAGCATATCTTCACCTTGTCTGCATTAAAATAGAAGGTGAATTTGCTGTTGAATACTAATCCTGAAAGAAATGAGATAGTGCCTCTTTAGCCGCCTTGAGAGTATCAGATGCTAAGGTGTTGTAACTAGCAACCAATACCTGTCATTTGATGAGAGTGAAACTAAATCCACTAGCCTGAATCTGATCAATTATTTTTCAATATGAATTAACAAAAAGCCAACTTTAAAGCTAAACAACAACAATTGCTCTCAGAGTAATAGTTTTGTAAAATAGTTCCATTTACAAAGTAAGGCAAAAGCTTGGATCATTTCTGAGTATATGAGCTCCCATATATATACATATTCTCTTCATTAGTTCTAGCAAGCCTGTACAAACAACCCCCATCTTCAAGGAGCATGCTTTCATTATCAGTGCCAGCGCACTAGAAAAAAGAAAGGTGATGTAGTCTCAGAAACAAGGTTATGTGTTTTCAACGTGAAATATTTCAGTTATATTTTGGGTGTTGCCAGATTCACTTTGAGATTTTAACCAAGGCATCTGATACTTAAGCTTCTCACTGTGCGTCAGTTTTTGCATCTTTAAAAGACTAATAATACATGAGAACAATACAGTGTTCTTCTTCATACTTTGGGGAAAAGCCTTGAGGTCCAAAACAGGTTCAAACTGAGAGACACAAAAATGCTTTCAATCTCAGTGGAAAGGATCATAATCTACACACACCCCATTTTTCCCTGGCAAAAAAACCCCAAACAACTAAACAAACAGAACCCCAACAAAAAAACAAAACTTCAAAAACCAAACCGAGAAGGAAGCTTTCTGTGCACAACAAAACCCACTAAATCTTACTCTATATCTTAGGTGTCCTAAGCTGTCCCCAGAAGTCTAGCTGTTAGGTCCTTGGTGGAAATCATTTGCCTCTCTCCCATCTTCATAGCTTTCTGAAAAGAATGCCCCTACAAGCCAGAATTCCTGTTCACAAATGAAGTGTTAGCAAATTCACTTGCGATCATCATAAAGCGGGTAGATTTTAGTTTAGGTGAAAGTTTTGATTCAGAGCTATGCAGATGTCTGCCAAATCAGCAATCGTAAGTTTTCTCTTCACTCACCTCTGGATAACAGCAGAATGGGTCAGCCATCACTATCCTGGCAGGGGAAGAAAGAGCAACTCTGGTGGCCACTGTGTCCCCGCAGGATGTTAGATTAAGACCGGAAAGTCTTTTTGCATATACCATATCGCCGTCATCATTTAGTCATAATATATGTCATCTAACAGTACCAAGTTGTGACCTGTGGAAGGATTAGATTTCCATCTTAAGACATACTGAAAAGACACTGAAATTGTTAATGCCAACTCAAACCATTATGGCCAGACATTCAGCATAAATAGTGACCTGATACATCATTCATGTAACATTAAAAATCTGAACTTGTGAGGAAGTTTGAATAATAAAATGTGGAAGACATCACCCAGAAATACTATGACCACCTGCACTCCTGAAGCAATGAGAAATACATGTCCTCAGGCCGTATGAAATGTCAAAATCTAGAAAAGTAGCAGCTATTTCTGCAATAGCACATGGTCATTCTAAGAATTTAAAATGCAAACTAACAACACCATGACCACTAATTTTAGTAATGCTAATAATAATAATCTTTAGATGTGGCTATTTATTACAGACCAACATCGTCTTACGCAAAGAAAGCAAGAAACTAAATGGCTTAATAAAAGATGCCACTTATTGATAGGAATGTTAACTGTGATGGTTTGCGTTGATTAAATTTTATTTGGAATGTATATAGTAATTGAAAGCCACAAGGATTTATTTTACTAGTCATTAGGTATTTGTTGCTCTTTGTTTGATAGACTATGTTAATTACTCTTGCATGGTTTCAATTGGCACAATGTGAATTAGTTTTTTAATCTCTGTTGTCTATTCTCCTGACAACTAAAGAACTTCAAATGCTGAACAGGCCAAGTTACCTTTCCCAGCATTAAGAAGACATTGTAAGGAGAAATAAGCAAGTTTTCCTCAGCTCTGATATTTATCAATTGAGAGACAATTGCCATAATTTTGTTTTTATTCTGAAAAGTGATATGGGCAATTAATACTTAGGTGGAACATTGTAATAATTAAGAAAAAGAAAAATAAACCCACAACAGCTAAGCAGAGTAAATTGAATTCTGATAAGCACCAAATTGCAAAGAAGGCCATTACAGTTGATTTTAAGCTAGTTCAGGTATCTGTCCACTACCACTGGCACTATTTAGAGATGGGAGATTGTTTAAAACACCAGATTTATACATTTGCTAATCTGGAATGTGTCCTGAAGTGATTATGGTGGTAAAAGGCACAATAAATACATTGTCTACAAAGCCTTTACCTCCTAGTGGGATTCATCACACCTTTTGAAACAACAGGAACCCTTGCTGCACATTTTAGTGTGTCTATCAAGTATTTTTTTCCCTCTAATATATCCCATATTCCTACCTTGGCCTTATAAAAGGTAATAAAAAACCCAACATATATTTGGCCATTTGTGAAGAGCTCCTTCCTACAGAGCTTTTCCTGCTGCTGGGAGACAGGTGACGGGTAGGCACACAGATTAGAAAACTGAGGCACTCTCTGAAATACCTTCCAGTACCAGACAAGACGACGAAGCAGAGGTTAAGCAGTCCTCACCGAAAAGATTCATTAAAAAATCAGTGAAGATTTAGATGTTTTGTGGGTTTATTTATTTACTTATTTATTATTTTTTACTTTCCCATTATGGTCAAATAAAGAGATACTAATGCAAAATTAGATTTTGACACTGAGGACTTGGGAAGATAGACCTATTTTTAATCTCTGTTTTACAACGGCTTTGCTTAATGACAATGAGAAATATTACCTTTAAAAGAAATCCAGGAGGTAAAAAAAAACCCAAGAGGGGACCCTTCACATGTTGCACTTGAGAAAATCTTTCCTTGTTCCTTTCAACTCTGCTCATGGCAGCTACTCCACACAATTAAAATAACCATCCCAGTTGAGTCTGAATATTATTTCCTGCAGTTAAAACAATACAACAAATAAGGCCATAGAAGTTTCTGTGGAGTAGGACGAACTACAGAGTCACAAATTAATGCTATTAAATACAGTTAATTTAAAAGAAGTTAAGCCCGTGCATGCTGTAGTAGATGTACAAATGTTGTTAACACACTAACACAATCACTTTTACCATTATGGCACCTGGCAACATCAGTCCAGCTACAGCTGAGCTTAACCCCATTCATTTTGCCATGGTTTCCATCTGTACCACTGTGCAGGAGTTAACATTTGTTGTTTTTCCAGAGGTTATGATTTCTGCTTGGATTATCATCATCCTGCTGTTGCACATACAAAGCACAGTTCCGACTTTAAAAAAAATTGCAAGCTTTAAGTTACAGACTTCCTTCATGGTTCTTTTCTTCTCCACAAAATGAACAAAATGCATTCTTGCATTTAATAAGTCTTATGAATTAATGTTCTGCCAAGAATGTTAGTATGTAATTCTGCAGGTGTGTGATACCTGCAAACTAATTACACATTGCTAAACCCTAAATACAGAAATTCATTTTACTGTACAAGTATACTCTAACAACAAATGTACAATTTCAAAGAAATCAGACCATAAAAGCCCATAACAGTTATTCTATGTGTACTGAAGAGCAGGACAATTCAGAGTACAGGATTAAGCTGCTGTTAATACAAATACCTAAGCTTCACTGATACATTATTTCCGAAAGCTGAATGCATGCCATTCATACCTACCTGCCCAAGATGAAATATCTTCTTCCCTCTCAAAGTAGCCCAAAATATAAATATTTCAAGGTTTTTTATGATCTATCTTATCAGAAAATGTCATTGTGTGCCCTATTAATCATAGGGAATAATTCAGCTGGTGTAAATAGTTCTATTGACTGAAATGCTATTAGTAAAGCTGAAGATTTCAAAAAGGTTCCTTATCTTAATACACATGCTTATGGTAAAAGCTACAGGCAGTGAATGATGCACGTTCTTTTCTATGCATACATTACTTGCCGATAAAACAACCCCCAAAAGCAATTTCTGAAAAGCTTTTAAATTCAAAACATTTGAAACTTTTGCATTCTATTGCATCGCTGCCTTAATTTTACATTTTGTTTTAAAGCTACATCTTTATTTGTGAATATTAAATGCTTTCACAAACTGTGATATTTTGAAAATGTACTTTCTAGCAAAGTAATTTTTAAAATGTTTTTCATTTGAAAAATAATTTCAGAAATGAAAATTGGAAATATGGACAGATTAGAATTTTACCTTCCTAAAAAGGAAGAGAAAGGCAGCCATTAATCTGTACCCTTTCCTTTTGTTGTACTTTTTTTTCTGTAGGTCCATATATTATTTAATGGGTTTTGTAGAGATACATTTACATGAGTTATAGATCACATTACAACTGATGAATGCCCAACACACAGGTATGTTATGAAAGGTCATCAGTTACAAGAGAAAATGCATAATGTATGTTTGCTGAATACATTTGCAAGTTTTTTACACTCATACAGAGTAGCTACTTGGGCAACACTGAGTAGTGAAACATTGAACATAAGTGACCTACAAGCATTAGTTAACTTTAAGGAGTTACTTGGAGGTCTGTTGACTTGGAGGCCGCATTCAGCAAAGGCAGGGTTAGGCACAGGGTGTATCTAAGAAGACCTCATGAAAATAAACCTTGGCCCCTGTGACACCAGATCCTAAAAAGACCACTAGGGAAATACCCATTTCTCAACTCCTAAAGATTTCAGGTTTTCTTAAAATACAGAGAAAAAAAACCCTCACAATTTTACACATAAATGAAGATGAAACCACATGACTTCTGCAGTGATTTTATCATACTCTGGCTACAAGAAGCTCAAAAGACAGAAGATAGATACCTTATATCTTGTTTCTGACATTAGTGATGGGTCTCTTTAGTTGGTCCAACTTTGTTAAGAACAAAAAGCGTTTGCCTATGCCCTTGCTCTCTCCACTGCTGCTTGCTACTGCTAGCACTCACATGAGCATCTCCCAAATGTGATTTACTATTTCAAGAAACTTTTGAAGCATAAGAGGATGCCTTTGGGAGCTACAGTTACTCTTATTTTAGTTAGCAAGGATTTCCACATGCCAAGCAGCGTAAAAATATGCAAGTAAACATATGTTCCATCATTCATTAGAAGATCATGGCTGTGCACAAAATTTAAAGACTAAAATTTGATTCTGAAAAAAAGCCCTGTATTTTGGGAAATTTTGATGAGATTAAATACTAGATAAGCTTCTCTCACTTGTCTCGGTCAACATGCTTGTGCAGTCCTCCATAAAGCTGAGGCCTGCGAGGCAAGTCAGGTCAAGCAGGGCTTGAGTGTGTGCGGAGAAGGTGAGGTTATAAGACAAAACCAGCCTGACTGCTTGTGCTCATTTTACTTGTGAAATTCAGCAGCCTTGGAGGGTGCAACGCAAGTTGCTCTTTTTCCAGCCTCTGTAGGCTTCAATCCCATTAGGACTGTGAAAGTCTACTTCAGTATCCAGACATCTATTTCATTATGAATATCTGTCTAGACGCAAGAGAGATCAGAATACAGCTTCGCTCATGGTCCAACACACACTGCGACAGCAGTGAGCAGAAAGCCGCACAGTGGCCTTAACTAACCTTTGTCAGCTTGAGTCTACAGAGAAAACCGAGCAAGCAGCAGAGGACTCCTACTTGCTTGTATGAAGAAGCTTCCTTCTAGAGACTGAAATGAAGATTTAACAGTATGCCTTGGATTTATTAAACAAGAACAGGAATTTTAGATGTTTTCTCCCAGTAACAGCATGTTTCAAACAAAACAACAACAACAAAAAAAGAAGCATTAAAGAAAGCAGATTCTGCTGCAATAATATGTCAGAGTTTCTCCTGAATTTCTAAAGGATAAAGGGGAAGAAGCATGGGTTAATAACTTAGCATATGCCTGAAAGCATTAACACCTTCTCAGAGTAGTATCTGTCAATAGCAGTAACATTGTTAGTGCCGGGGTACACTGTGCGGCTGTAGGAACAGTTGTGCAGTTTATCACCTCCATTCTTCCCAGATGCCCCATCCAACTGTTTGCATTATTTCTTTGTTTTACCACCCATGATTTTTAAAAATTATGTGTTGAAAAAAACAACCCTACAGTGATAGCCTGGCAGTCTTTTTGAATCTCTTGCTTTGTTACCTTGTGGATAGAACTGAATCAGGTAATGATACATTTACTTTTTCCCCTAGAAATTTCAAAAGCAGATTGTCCTTGTTCCAGGTCTAGTCTTAATGTTATACCCAAACATTTCCAGCGTGCCTAGGTATGGATAACCACTAATTTTTTGCACATAGCTTTAAACAACACTATTTCACTCTCTAATTTTTATCTTTTACTACCAATTTCATTAACCTTTCTAGTGAATTTATTGAGTGTTATATTTTGGTGCTTATTTGTTAGTTAATGGGACATAATGTGAATTATGTAAAGGCTATCTTAAAAATAGTCTCTGGGTAACTAAGATTGTCTGGTGTGGAAAAAAACACTACAAATCTTTTAGAAATAACGATGATGATGAGCACAAAAATACTACTTATGTGTGAGTCTACAGGGGCAGAGTCTCACATACCCTAATTCTCTTTGTAAAAGTGGACAGCGTCTAGAAAGCATGTTCCCTTTCCCGCCCCAGGCTCTTCTCATCAACTAAAAAAGTTAAGAGCTTTACTCTTGGCTAGGCTTTTTGTAAAACAGTTTAGTGAAAATTAACTTAAATAAAACTATAAGCCCTCAATGAGGAATTTAAATGAAGAACTCAGTTTGACTCTCAATTTTAATCATTTAATCCTTTACTTGGTGGTGATTTTTGGCTGAGATGCATTATATAGCTGTTGTTCTTGTTGAGTGTACAATTTAAAAGAACATACACTTTGTCTTTACAAGAAAAAGCTTGAATCTGTGAAAAATACATATCACAACAAAAAACTTCCCTTGGTCTCAAGTTTCTCCTTTTTCTTTTTTGACATCTCTATTACTGGCAGTTGGCAGATACAGATATTCTTCAGAATCATTAGCGCCTGCCCTACAGAGCAAAGAATCCATTTGCTCTGCCCACAACATTGCACTGGCCACCCAAGATCCTCTCTTCTTTCTTCTGACGGCTCCCAGTGCGCATGAACACACAGCAGTACTTGAACGGCTCAGAATGTGCCAAGTAAATGCATATTTCCTAAATTCTCAAGGACATTTTGAGCATCTATTTGGCTAGATCACTGAAATGTAATAGTTCAAAAAGTTAACCTTAAATTTCTGCATGAATGATGTTTTGTTATCTCCATTTCACTGCCAAATGAGGGGTGGTGGGTTTCTTTGTTTGTTTTGCTCCCCTTTTTTTATTTATTTTGAGATTTGTTTTCAATCCCTGTACTGTCTTATTCTGTCTTTACCCATCCATATTCCAGAAAGTCACCCTGAAGTGCCAATTATTGTGGTACACATATAATCTGAGCTGCCACTAGAACACGTACTTTCTTAATAACTCTTATCTTGCTGTGCGCCACGCTTCCCACAGAGGGTTGTGGTCACCCACAGGCTGATCCTGCCTCTACTGTGTGCCACACTGAGCTTCTACAACATCAGCTCCTGCACCTCTGCTCCTTTAGCTGGGGAGCATGGTGGCCACATGGATCAGTAACATCTACCATTCCACTAATTTTAGTATCTTCTTTCATTCTCCACTACTTAAATTTACACCTTCAGAAATGTTGAATAAGGTTACAGAAACTGTGTAGCTTTGTTTCATCCATCTCTAGATGTCTATTTGCCTTCTGATTTCACTTGCCATTTAAAGAACTTTCTGATTTCAGTACAATTAACTGGAGCTCCTGCTTAAATGCTTACAGCTCTTAAAGTTTCAGAGTTTGAATAATTCTGAGAAACTTTTTTTTTTTTTAACTCCATGAAGCCAAATTTGTTTTTTCCAAATCACTAAATCCCCAGATCAGCTGATTTAATAGGATCCTCAGGTTAAGGATGGCAATTAGAATGGATTTGCCGTGTTGATTTTTACTTCATTTTTCTGCACAGTTGTTGTGCAAAGCTCTCTGCCGGATACTTGAAATGCAGTGTGTTAGGTTCAGAAAGCATAGGGCTGCTCTTAAGACCAGGTCAACGGGATCCTGTGTCAGTCATTCAACAGATACATCTCTATTTCAATTGCTTTGCAAACATGCATTAACAGCATTGACTAAAGAATGACTGGCTGTTTGAAGGCCAACACAAAATCACATTTTTAAGGCTGCCCATGCAACATGAATTTGCCTCAGGGTCCCCCATTCCCCACAGTTCAGATGCCTTTTCCCCACAGCTTCAACACGGTTTTCTGCACAGCTCCTGGCCTTGGGTGGACAGCACTCCTTGAAGTCAAGACTGCTGCAAAGTCCTGCAATACCCTTCACATGCAGTATATAATCTTATGTCTTATTGACTTACTGTCACCCATAGCCTACAACGAATACAGAATTAACAACTTCCTTATGGGATTTTGTATGGTGCTTTCACTACAGCATCTGAATGCTTTGAAAACATTAATGAGCTGATCCTCTCAACACCCTTTTGAAGTAAGAGGATATTTTTATCACTATTTTACACAAGGGGAATGGAAAATTTAAGATAAAAGCCAAAGTATTCAGAAGTGTCAGCTAATTTTGTTTGCCAATTTTGAAAGTCCAAGGACCTGAGTTTTCCAAAAGCTAAGGTTTTTTAAAGCCTTTTTATATGTCGAGAGCAAAGAGCTTGATTACATCAGTTACTGCTGTGAATGCAAAATACTTCACATGTTCAACATTTTTCAAGATCAAGCCTCAGTTGTCTCACAATGAGCACTCAGAAAATGAAGAGACTTGGAAAAGTTTGTTTTGAATGACCTGCCCATTGCCTTAGAGTGAAGCTTAGGTATAATGCTTACTTCACTTGGGCTAAAAATCAAAAATGTGTCCTTTCTCTTGTGTCATTCACAAGATCACCTACATCTTACAAATGAAATGAGATTTCCTGTAGATTTCTATCCTCCTCACTGAATGACTCCAGCCATGACTAAAACAACTCCAGCCTGTGCACCAGAAGAAAATTGAAAAAAAGACATACATACTGAAGAAAGGGTTATATGCATCATTTATTAACACTAAAGACTGTATAAGATGCCTGTGTGCAAAGGGTAAAAGTTACTGGGACATAAATTATCAAGCATGAGTGTCCTGATCATCACTGAAGTCTTAGACCGAGAACTGAGGAAAATATACAGACAGGTCAGTGGCAAAGAGATGCTGTGAGACAGAATTAGATTTAATTGCAAATAACTGATTTTATAAAGGGGAACCTCAGAAAATCAGGCTACATTTTTAGACAATATATTACAGATCAATTGCTAAACAGCATGTATTTGAAAATACTTAGAGTGAAGCTCATCTTTCTACAGGCTAACTTTCAAGGGCTGGTTTCAGCTGCTATTTCAGCGTTTTGCCACCAATGCCTATAGGGACCTCACTGGAGTAAACTGAACTCTGATGTTAAGAGGGAAAAGAAAGGGAAGCAAAAAATGACACTACTGTCTGGGGCTCATGCCACATGCACAGATAACGTATAGAGCAAAACACCTCTGCCAGGCACAAGTGAAAACACTATTTTGGCATAGCTCCCTAAGCCTGATTATAGCAATCAGCAGCAAGCAATAGACACATTCATTCAGTCATGGAAAAAGATGTTACTCTCTGTACTCTTGCTATCACCATCAAATCCAAGCCCACGATTAGTTGTCTCAAACAGCCCCAAAGTGTATTTTCCAATGAACGAAATACTGTGCTGTAATTTCATCACAGCAACAAACCACATCATCAAGAGGACTCACACTGACAGCCATGCCTCCACCTTACAGCTCTGGAACATGGTGAGGGAAGAAAAGCAAATCTGATAAGGCAGCAAAGCAGAGCACTAATTTGCATTCCACATAGGTGCATCATGACTAAACACAAGGAACCAACAAGAACCCTCTAAGCAACACAATGTGCATGCAAAATGTTAACATAATAGATAAGAGGAGTTGTGCTGTGTACAGTAGTAGCAATCAGATTAGATACTTTAATTCTTGGATGGTTTTTATTTTTATACAATTCCTAACAAAAAGAAAAAAAATCCTAGAGTATGATAAACTAGCCCCGTTCTTACTACCAGAAGAGATGCACTGGGGAATCTGAGGTCAAATCAATGATTTGGTGAGTAACTTTCACAATGAGCATTTCTTTTGTCCACCACCTTATCCACCCATCAAAGTTTATTTCCTGCTTTGTATAAAGTCCTATGACCACTATGTCCACAACACAAACTAACAATGCTGGTACAGATATGGTTTTATTTTAAAAAGAAAAATTTTTCCCCCAAAGCTATCTTAATATGAAAAATTAGAAACTATTATGATTGACTTTTTCAGAGCAATCCTAGAAAACATGGAGTCATAGTTTGTAAGATAGGTAAACACACGACAGGGAAATTAAAAGTACAAAGTGAGAATATTCTGTATTTTAAGAGAAATTAATGTACAGCATACAGTAAAGTAGGAAGCCATTGAAAACCTTTTAACCAGCCACAGTACCATGTTATGCTGACAAACTCAGCTTGTCTTGCTTCTATTGATTATGACAAAGCATTTTGCTTATTGTAAAATTTAGTAACAACACTGTATTGATTTGAAATGGTAAAACCTTGCTTCCTGTGCTGCTTTCTCAAGCTTTTGCAATTCCAAAAGAGGAATTGAACAGGCATGGTGGTGTGGGGCTGTTATTAGGAAATAATAAATGGGAGAGAAAAAGAAAATTAATGAAATAGCAGAAAACAAAAAAATAGCTCATTAACTTGAACTGAACCAAGCTGACTGAAATGTCTTTAAATGGATTTGCAGACAAATATAAGACTGGATAGGAATTACCCTTTTTGAGAAGGGAGAAAAAAGTATAAACCATATGAATTTGTGGGAGAGTATTCAGATAAAGTATTCTTTAACATATTTCAGACTAATTTCAAAGACAAAAATTTCCCCCATCTATGAACCACTTTCCTGGCACTTGGGAGTCTGTTTATTTAGGAAATGTTTTATCATTTCAGTGTATTGTGTCATATTCAGTATATATTTCAGTGAATTTCCATCGCACCCGTCTTATGGATTTAAGTACTGTGTCAAGGCAATGCAGCTCTTAGAGCTTTCCATTGGAAACTTCAGTGCTTAAAAATATTTACTGTGTAACTCATTCTTAATTTCTTGATCTTTAATGGCTCAGTGAGTCTCAGATTAAATACCCTAAAGCAATCACAAAATTAATCTTCCTGTATCTTTCAGAATGTCCAACACACGCCTTTACTTCTCATTTTCTCTAATATGTGAATAAGAGCAGAAGAGTGTCACAGAATGTTAGGAAGGCTAAGAAATGCATGATTTAAAGGTCAACAGGAAGGAATAAGAATTCTTTGAACCAGATGAAAAAGCAGAGCCAGAGTACGCAAAAATCACTATTTTCAAGTTTTGCAGGAACATCAGGATAGTTGTAGATAGTGGGTTTTGTTTAGCATTTGGCATTTAGATGTTTTTGTCTTTTTTTCTTCTCTCCAAAATGGGAAATCTTTTTACATGAAGTCATTACAGTACTGAGATCAGAAGCTAGCTCACTTGGTGCCCACTTATGGTTTCTGGACCCCTGCACCTCAACTAAGGTATATTTTCACGTAGGACTTCCAATCTTAGAGATATGCCAAAATCTAAGGTAAAAGTTCAGAAAATTTAATCTGCTCTTCATTACTCTGCAATCTTATAACTTTGCACAGTATCTGGAAAGTAAAGACAAACTTCACTTGGCAGGAGATATCCAGAGGGCCAAACTTGAAGCTCTTCAAGGAACCTGCTAGGCAAGTGTACTGCCAAAGGAATTGAAGCCAGGTTGCTATTCTGAACTGCTTTCTGGAAAGGAGTCTCTTCTAGCCTCTCTCTCTCTCTGTTGCACCCATCAGCAGATACTAATGGAAATATCAGAGCCAAACATATTAATGACACTGAACTGTCCCTCCTTCCTATCTGCTCATTGCTCTGAGCCAAGGCCAGACCAACCTGTGCTCAGCAGCTCCCCATAACCATTTCTTCCACAGGTTTGCCTAATCACTTTTGAACTCAAAGCTTTTTGGCACCCACCACATTTTAAATTACGGAGCTCACTGTCATAAAATATGTTATGCAGGGAAGAACTTTCATGTGTTTTGAACCTGCCCTTTAGATCTTGCACAGCAAGAAGCAGTGAATAATTGTTGCCTAGTCCCTTTTCCATGACTCATTATTTCATACGCCTTTGTGATAACTTCTCAATCACCTACTTTCCAGGCTGAAGTGCACCAATCTATTTAATCATTCCTTGTATTCAGGCTGTTCAGTACTTTAATCACTCCTCTCATCCTTCTTTATACCTTTCATAGCTCTACTACATTTATTTGAAATGTGTAGGACAACACTAAGATGCAGACATGGCAAGGATTTACACAATAATTTGTTCTCTATTCATTTTCTTGCTATTTTGACCACAGAGCTGATGTTTTCATGGTATTTTTACAATAACTCCAAGGTCTCTTTCCTGAGTCATTGTATCTATTTGAGAACCCCTCGTCATGTATATACAGTTTGGGTTGTTATCCTTCTTGTGCATTATTTTGCATTCATTGACATTCAGTTTCATCTGTTATGTTATTGCCCAGTCACTCAGTAGCTGAGATGCTCCTACAACTCTTCATAGTTGGCTTTTGTTTCAATTACCTGAGTAATTCTGGATCAATAATTTTGTCAGCTTACTTTAGGACCCCTTCTTGAAATAATCTGTGATATATTAAACCCTATGGGTCCAGCACACTTGTGCTACACCGATAACCTTCTCTTCTATTCTCAAAACTGACCATTTATTCCCACCCTTTGGTTTTGATCTTGAAAGCACTTATTAACTCTTACAGATTCCCACACCACCACCTTTGCCCAGAGGCAACTTCTGACAGCTTTTTGGAAATTTAAGTGGACTGTGCTAAGCAGTCCTATCTTAATTATAAGCTCAGAGACTGTAATATAATAGATTTGTGAAACATAACTTCCCTCTACTGAGCGACTGCATCTGCCCTAAGGTTTATTTATCATATCTTGTCAATATTTCCTACCAGATTGCTTATTGAATTCTTTAAGTTTTACTATAGAACCCTAGAGTCTAAACAAGCCAACCAACAAAAACAAACAGTCAATTTTGCCTCTTTGTAAGTCACCAATATTAGGGACAACTGAAGCAATAGATCTCATATCACACTTATTTAGCTGTTCTATATTTGACCTTTAGTATTTTTGACTACTGGGAGAGATCTATTAGTACTCCTTTAAAAACCCTGTTATAAAATAGCTTCTATTGGCTCTTGAGTTTGAGACAATTCATCCCATTCCTTTGAATTGCAGGATCATTCAGGCTGGAAGAGAGCTTGAAAGGTCATCAAATCCAGCCTCCTGCTCAATGCAGGGTCAACACTGATTTCAGACCAAGTAACTCAGGGCTTTGTCCAATTCTTTCTTGAAACCTCCAAGGACAGAGATTGCATAGCCACACTTTCTAGCGCTTTGTTATCCTCCCCATTGAAAACACCTCTAGTTCAATTTAGGATCACTGTGTCCTTCCAACCATGCACCACAGCAGTCTTGCCCTGGCTTTCTCTTTGCCAAGCTAAATCCAAACCCTACTCTTTCAGCCTTTGTCTTGTACTCAACCCTGGGCACCACACTGAATACAGAGGTTCCTGTTGGTCATTTCCTTTAGCTCTGAATAACAGCCCTGCCCTCAAGCATGGCAGCTGCACCCCACCGGCTTGGTGGCCCCTGCAAACTTGATAAAGGTGCTTTCCATCCCTTCAACCTCAAATGTCAATGTATCTATTTCTTGTCAAGAAAAGCTCTCACAAGCAAGTTTAATTTAACATCTCAGGTATTCCTTTAAGATTCATACCTCCTTTTAAGATCTCTAACATGGGCTCTTCTCACTGACTACTTTTTTACTGAACCATTGAGTCAGCCGTCACATAGGTGGGAAAGTAGCTAACCCTAACTCCCACTTTCAGCAAATTGTTTTAAAACTTCTGTATTTAAAATTGTTTGGTTTTCTCCATATAAACATAGCTTTCCACATTTTTACTTCCAATATTCAAAGGTACACATTTTGACTTCTATGATTAGAATCATAGAATCAATTAGGTTGGAAGAGATCTTTAAGATCATTAAGTCCAACAATTACCCCAGCACTGCCAAGACCACCATTAAACCATGTCTCTGAGGGCCTCATCCACACAGTTTTTGAACACTTTCAGTGATAGTGATTCCACCACTGCCCTGGACAGCCTGTGTCAATGACTGAACATTCTCTGTGAAGAAATTCTTCCTAATATCCAATCTAAACCTCCTTTATTTGGTTTTTTAAGTATTTGGTTTTTCCCTCCTTTCCCCACTAGAGATAATTTGATAGATACCTCAGGTGAACAGCTTCAGAGTTTAACTACCCCTTCCACTTTGTTTTTAAACATTTACTTCAGGTTTAGTTCTCCCTTCCCCAGTCAAATATTCTAGTGACTATTCTGGGCTTTTTTCTCCTTACAAAGGCTGTCAAAGGTGAGGGATGGATAACTTCAAGGCATCACCTATGCTAGCTCAGACTTAGGTAGGTCAAGCATCGTTCCAGGTGCCTAGAAGTGTAATTTGCATCGCAGCTCCTCCTGACACTATTTTATCTACACACAGTTAAGTCTCTAATGACTATAGTGTTTTCTGCTCTTTAAAGACCATTTTCCCTTATGTCATTGACCTGATGCAGGTTGGGATGAACAACAGGAATTTAGCTACTCAATTTCAATGCAAACATGTTCCATGTTAATCATATGGTTAACTAGTTCACCCGTTTCCAGTCTCCTTCAGAATACAAAACCACTACAGTATCCAAAATTAATTTATCTAAATACCTTTTCTTTTTAAAGAGATTAAAGTAAAAGAGCCAACTGCTTCAGTGAAATGCGAAGTAGTAGCCTCTAAGTACATTTGTTAGATAGCTGTGAAAACTGTTTTTATCATCTTACTTTGAAATATAATTACAGGTATTCAGTTAAAAACAATGCCAGTAATCAAGAATGTTAGAATTCAAACCACAAAATGAAAACTGTTTTTGTTAAACACTTTTAAAGCTTGATTTACTCTACTGTAGCTTCTAATAAATGTTAGATTCAATCACTCCCTTGTAGAATTTAGATGTACAACAGCCATGCTACATAAACCCTTAAGCCCTACTATGTATAGCACAATTAAACTTAAAGCAACAGGGAAATCCAGAATAATTTTCCCAAGAGCACTACATAGTAGAGAAATAAAACAGGCCATTTACCATTACACATCTACTCTCTATTAAGGCAGCTCTTGGAGTTTCCTGCAGCAAAGACTACATATTTTTACACTTGTAGTGGATGAATTTTCTAAGAACATTTAGTTTCTCTAGTTTCTCTATGCTAATTTACAGAGACACATTGTAAAAAAACCAAACCAAAGTGGGACAAACTACTCAGGAGTCCAAATGATTTTCAAGGTGGACCGCTTGGCTAACAAATCTTCATTTTTGCATTGTGTTGTCAGGCTTCCAAATCATACCTGCTACCTTCTGCAGCAAAGTACCCAAACTTGCAGGTGCAAAAGGCTCAGCTGCCTCAGTAGAAAATATCCCAATATATTTGTCTGCTATGGAAACTTCTCCCAGCACCACAAATGACTTTTTTTAATAACCCCATCAAGTTCTTGTGCTTTGCCATTCAGACAGACAGCAGATATGATTTCTTGGGCCTGAAATTTTAAAGTTTTATATAACCTACAAAAATCTACAGGTGTGCCTGGATATAAGTTTGCACAGGTCTTTGTTTACTATCAGGGAAACAAAGCTTGTTACAATTTTACCAAAATCAATGGACACAATAGGCTTTTAACATGCCCAGGCACTTGGTACAAATATGCTGGAGCACACCCACATGTGTGGTGAAAGGCAGTTACTCCAAAGAAATTATTGAAATATCTACTACTTGTGTGGACTTAGTTGTCAAAACAATGTTTTGCAAAATGGGTATGAAACTGTAATGAGTCCATTATAAATGCTTCAGTGTCCATAGCCTCACTAATAACAATATTGCTCTCCAATTCTATCCCCAGCAACAAATATTCATTGCCTCCCAAGCCTATGCTTCAGATAACTCCTACAAATTCATTCCCTGCAATGAAAATAAGCAAGTAAATGAATCATAGTACAAGCTATACCCTACAGCTTTTATAATGTTTTGCTAAGAATTTCCCAGTGGGACAAAACCTTTAATATACTTTTCACACTTGCAAAAAATTGCTTTTCAGAAACAAATCTCTTTCCATTTGGTCCTGGGAAATGTTGACCTCTTGGTAAAATGGTCTGCAGTAAGATGCTTTGAAAACCTGGTAACAGTAAGCTAATAATAGCTTATTAGCTTTGATAATAGTAAGCTGTCCTCAAGCCTGGCCAGGAACAGGTTACTAGGGCTCCAAACTTGTACTAACAGGGGTTCAGCCAAATAAATGCAGCAGCTAGACATAAACCATAGGAGTTCCTGTTGATAGCAACCACTTTCAGAAGGAAAAATAAGACATACTGGAGCATGACATATTTCTGATGCAGGCCATTGAATAAGGAAACCTTCTTTTGGCTAAAGCAAGCCTAGACAGCATCCCTCTAGGTGTATACTAATATTATTAGATTTTGAGGTTTTCATGACTGCTCGTGTTTGATGGAAGGGCAATGATAATTTTACTACTGAATACTTCACAAACTCCTTTGAGCTATGCAAGGGCTTTTACTACTCCAACACGAAGGCTACCATATTAAAGGAAATACTATTCTTCACACAAGGTATTATGGCAACAACGTATGTACCTCTTAGTTTAAAAAGATGCTTAAGATTTATATTGCAAAATATACTCAGAAATATTCTAACAAAAGTAACTTTTACGAAAAATTCTTACAACATATTTTCCTTCTTGCCCTTCTCCAAAGTACAATACATCGCACATTATTGCAATTTATCTATCTGCAGATTTTCTGAGAGTTTTATACTCCAATAATTTAGCATATGAACTTTTCAAAACACTAAAATAAGACTTCTGCATATGAAGGGCTGCTTTGCACAATGCTGATATGTGGCACTGAACTCATGAATGTTCAATTAGAGACACCAATATTAGACCTACATTTTTGACTCAGGCTAGCATTTGTTTTAAAGAAATTACGTTTCGGTATTGAATGAGAAAGCAAGATAAGCCAAGATCAGTACTTCTATTGCTATGCTTATGCCCAAACATATAACAGTTGTCAGGTGTACCACATAGCAAATATGATTCATTTAGTAGCTGTTCAGCCTGGAGAAGAGAAGACTGCGTGGAGACCTCATAGCAGCCTTCCAAGTGTCTGAAGGGGGCCTATAAGGATGCTGGGGAGGGACTCTTCATTAGGGACTGTAGTGATAGGACAAGGGGTAACGGGT
>JANEMJ010027191.1:0-21131 GCA_024361745.1 Cacatua alba
CATGTCAAAATGAAGCTGGGTATTTCTAGTTTTGATGGTACTTTACTTCTAAGCCTGTTATTCTGCGTCACTCCACATGGTGTCTTCATGGACTGTAAAATCTCTACAACTAATTCAGAAGCCAGTTCCCTTCGAATTCAGACTTTCATTCTTCTTTCCTTTTCTCCTGTGCACATACGTATTAACACACAGCTCATGTTTACCTACTTGTGCACTTTACAAGATTTGAAGATGTTTAATTTGAAGGCTAGATTTTTTTCTGTAGGAAGTAAATGAATTCTAGTAAATGAATAATTTTAAATTGCATTAGGGAGTTAAGACTAAATCTCCTTAACTCCTATTAGGAGAAGCTGATTTTATTTTTGAAGGCTTTGAAAGGATTCTTCTTTACTTTCCAAATACATACATGCAGAAGCAGTGTTGCTCAATATGCTACCGTAGGGAAGAAGCTTCCCGAGTAAGTTGGTGGAAAGCAGTGGGTGAAGAATTCCCCTAGAAGAAAGGTCAGAGAATGGAGTTTATTCAGCCTGGAGAGGAGAAGGCTTGGGGGGAAACCAGTCAAGTCACAGTATTCCAGCACCTGAAGGGGTAGCTGTGGTGGAGAATGTTCTCTTAGGCATGCACAGTGACGGGACAAGTGGCAACAGGCAAAAGTTGCTTCAGGGGTAGTTCCCTCTGCATATAGAAAAGATTTTCTTCATCATGAGAACAATTAAACCCTGGAATAGGTTGCTTAGGGAAGTAGTGGAATGTCCCTCACAGGAATTACTCAAGTCTTGGCTTGGCAGAGCCCTGGATAACATAATCTAAATCCCTGCTTTCAGAAGTTTAGACTGGATCATCTCACGAGCTACCTTTCAGCCTGGACTCTTCTGTGATTGCATGGTTCTTCTTGTTACCTAACTTGTAAAGTCAAAGGTCTGAAATAATCTGTCTTTAAGGAGAGAAATGCTGCTTTTAGTGTGCTGGTGCATTACTGTGATGAGGACTCAAAACATAGTGGTATATGATGCATAGAAAGACAGGTTGACATACGGAAAGACATAAGACATACAAAAAGAATATGAGATATAAAAAGTCATCCAGCCAGGCAAAGTCCTTCACAGGCTCCTTCTCCCATTTTGTGATACATCAGTTGCAGTGAATGTCTTAGTGAGACTGGTAGGAAATAAGCTTCTCAGACACTTCCCAGACTTTAGAAAGCCAGAGTAGCCACTGTTTTCATTGGTATTGGAGAAAGGTGTCAGTCACTGTTTACATCAGTGTTTCTGTTTTTTTCTATTAAGCATGCATTGACATTTAAAACGCAAATAAAGAGATTAAAGAGCAAAGCATAGAATCTCCCCCAACCAAACTCCCACTTCTGTGGTAGTTTTCTCACCCTGTGAGTCTCATGATTCCTGCATGGAATCATGGCACCGCTCCAGCAGAAAGGGAAGATGTGGTAGTGTCTAACAGAAGGGGCAGAGCTGTGACTCAAAGATTGTAAATATTCTTATTAAGCTTGTGGGTAGTTTTATATAATAACATATACATAACTTACATGTAAGACAGCAGCTTTTAAGGAGGGAGTGAGTTCTTTCTTCAGGCCTTTGTTGGGATGCAAAACTAGCTCCTGCTGCTTATAATGAAAATGTTCCAGGATTTTTAGAAACAAAAATTCTGTTAAATGAGTAAGTAAATAAAGTGAGTGATGAGTTAGGGTTTAATTACTGTAGTAGTCAATTTACATTTTAATAAACTGCAAAAGTGGTCAGGTTTTAAGAAAATTTTCACAGAAGGCAACTTCTAGTGAATCATAGTGTTGTTACAGTCCTTGATGAAAACCAATAATCCTCATTCAGTGAGAATGAAACAGTCCAGCACCACATACATTCCGCATTATTCAAATTCTGCCTTTCACAGAAAGTGATTAATTCCCCCATCCAACTTTTATTGCATCCATCAATAATATCTCAGAAGTATACAGATATAACTCATTTTACCACAACTCTGCAAAAGGAGACATTATTAACCTTATTCAACAAAGGGGAAACAAAGATTTAAAGGACTGTGTTCTCACTATCTACTGTAATCTCAATTCAAGATAACAGTGATTTAAACCAATCACTTTTCAGGGCTGCTAGACCCTGAATTTTTCCACCAAAGGGAAGCTTATAGTGTCTATTTTATATTAGGAATTGCAGAGCAGTCTGGGGAACTTGTATTAAGAAGTTGGAATACTCTTCAGAAAAATCAGGTAAAAATATAAATTTTGAATATCTATCTTGGGACATTTATGGTATGATTTCTTCACTGAACATGGCATTAAATTTTCATATATTTAGATTTCCAATACATTTTAGGTACCTTTGTGACTGATCAGTATTTTTGCACAGCAGGCTAAGCAATAAGTTTGTCATCTAGAAGCATGCTCTACTTTCAGTCTGTGAAACATTTAATTTATGTGATTTGTCAGCATTGCACAGGAATTCGTAATGTGTGATATTGGACCAGAGGATCTGTGGAAAAAAGGTTATATAATTTAAGTCTGTATCATAACACAGTCAGAAATAATGATAACTTAAGCAGTTCCTAACTTCAAAGTGATTGATGTTACACTCATATATGATTTTCTTAATGTATTTTTGTGTGGATAGTTTTTTAGCTTAAAAAAATGGGAACTCAAAGGCCCCCAGAATGTCCCTCACTGTGCATCATTACAGTGAAGCACATCAGTGCTACTATAGAGAGATACAGTAGAACAGAAACTCTTCTTGGCTTGCCATGTGTCTTATATGTGTATCAGGATGAAGTATATCTGCCAGATAACAATAAATCCAAACAATTGTGGGATATAATATGTTGTTATTTTTAACAATTCCTTTATCTATGCATTCACATTTGCACTTTATCTACGCACTCCAATTTTTATCTTTACTGATTGAATTTTATATATACTAATCCCATCTTTATCTTTACTAACCCAATCAGCCAATTTCTTTACTTACACTAGCATTTCTACATTTATGACTTTTAGAAAACTTATATATTGCTATTTTTATTTTCTCTGTAATGATCTATCTGGTAGACTGTGAATGCCATTTTCTTAGAATGCCAAAGTAAATCCATGACTAAAAGGAAAATGGAATTTCTTATTCTTAGGGTCGTGACCAACAGTATTAGAAACATGAGACTGATTGTTGCATTTACACTACTTCTGTTGCCCATTAGTTTAGCTTTCTGCTAGCTTTAAGTGAGCAGAACATCCTGGGGACAATCTCTCTTTTGTTGATAGGAGGAATAAGCATTCCTAATGGTTATTAGAGAGGAAAGATTGTTCAAATAATATAAAACATCACAAGCCAACAGTCTCTTAGGTCTGCTGCTTTCTCCTTTTCTTTTTGATTCATAGGTCGGAAAACTCCCAGAACACCTGAAATGCCAGTGGTCAGCTTGGCATTTCCTTATAATTTGTATTATAGATTACCTCTCCAACCCATATGACAGGTACTTCTTTGCATGACAATAGACATCTGTATTGTGGGCAGTCAATTGGGACTTAAAAAAATATAAAATGCATTGATTTATAATGTTGTGCAAGTAAACTCATCTTTTCTTCCCAATAGTTTATTATACAGCTTAACACAAAAGTGTTTGAAGTGGACCTAACCTCATATGCTCTGGAAAAATTGAAGTATCATCATGGAGCTTTTCACACAGTGGTCAGAGAAGTAATGTTTAAATAGTCTTGCTGTGTACTTAGGTCCATGCTTTTTCTTCCCCCATTTCCCAGTACATATACATATGTTCTCACAGAACAGTATGGTTTACGGAATAGAGAGATTAAGTTTTATAATAAATATTTTTATATTTTTGATGCTTTAAAATGGTTTGAGTTTATGAAGAAGATACAGTGGTTTTGGTCTGTACAGCCTCTCAGCACAACCTGATGTCCTACATGGTTGGCTTTTTGGAATAAAGCTTTAATTACTGTTTTCTTTTTCTAAATACATGTTAAGATTAAAGTACCACCAATCAATTGATGTATTTGAATGCTTTGTTAGGAATGAATCCATTTGAGGAGGAATTTACGTATCATATGCATCCAATCAACTTTATGAGAGAAGAATTTAACATTTAATATAAAGATTTCTAGCTCTTCCCTTCCTGTCTTCCATCTGTCTTGCTTCTCTATTGTTTCTTTTGTGCTGACTTGTTCTAACTTTTCTTTTAAATTAACAGCTGTTCCAAGGTAGGCTATTGGGATGTCTGGCCAAGGGATTGCACTTTGACTCTTCCCCTTGTAACTTGATATGATGTTTCTGTAAAGTAGAATGCATATCTATGATACAATAAATTACACACAAGATTTTAAAATTGGTTTAAGTTCTGTAGCTTTTCTCATCCTTAAGTCTGCAAAATCCTTGAGGAATTTTTCTGTGTGAAACAGAAATTAAAGCAATGATAAAGTATTTTTTTATGACGTTTGCTTTGGAAATGGAGTCATGAACACTGTTGTTAAACTTGTCTGTTTTAGCACATTAATTCACATGGGATTTTTTTTTTTATTATTCCATGTGGCTGAAATAGTTTTGTTTTAATAACGATGAAAGTTAATTATAGATTTGTTTTGTCTATGAAGTAGCTGGCTATTTTCAGTGATGGTTTGCAGTTCAGATAAATTCTAGTGACTTGCCGCAGAAATTTTGAACACCTCTTTTAAGGCTAAAATTGTAGCAACCCCTCTGAAATAGTCTTTGATGTAAGTGATTTTTCCAGCAGTGACAGGTCAAAGTGACAAAAGGGGGCTTTCTTCAGAGAAGTTAACGAATCTTTTCCCATTCTGCTCTCATTTACACTCTGCCTGAAATTCTAGGAATCTTACCTGTTCAGCTACTGCTTTTTCTGTAAGAAAGCCCCCATGGCTATAATCAGCATGGGTTTTATAAATCCCTTTCATAATGAGGTGTGTTGTGAAGTAGCAAAAATTTCTATTATGAACTTAATGAACTTCTCTGCCAAACCCATAGAGAAAAGACAGCAAACACAGGGAAACAGCCAACACTTCTGACCCCATTCAATTTCTTAAAATTGATATTCTGCACAAGTTTTATGGGGATTGTTGTATTTCTACTCATTGAATAAATCTTAGTAAAAATAGGAAGCTGTAATAACTGTCCATTCAGACTTCCTACCGAAATTTTCATTTCCCTGATTTGTACCTGCATGTAGGTCCATATACAGTGAGGAATAAAAGTACTATTTCACAGCTCCTTGGTACACTGTACTTTAGTTTTTACAAAGGCAAGGACAGTTTTCCTTCCCTGTATGTTCTCCTCTTGTGTGAAACATAGCAAAAAAAGAGCACCTGTAATATCATGAGAGGGCTTGCATATGGATCTAGGTGAGATTTTTCATTCATACTAAATGGCTTTCATGATGGGCCTGATATGGTTGTTTAGTTAAGTCTTCATTTATGTGGAAATATTGGTCAATACAGAAACCACTGGTAAAATTGCTGTGAACACTTCTGTCTGCATATTTTTAGAGTGTTTTGATACTTGATTTAGATGTGAAAGGATACTGTTTTTTAAAAATCCTTGTTGCTCTGCCCCTTTCGTGACCTTCAAAGAAAGTCAAAAGCTGTCTTCTTCCATGCTGGTGTTATTCTCTACCGCAAAACACAAATATTCTTTCCTGGAATGTTTTCTTCTAAGTAACTGAGAGGGCTAGCCTTCTTTCTAATAGCTCATTTTATGGAGAATACTTACAGGAAGGAACATGTCTTCTTTCCATTTGATTTTTATTTCTGGAGCAAAGATTTTAGCCTCTTTATCTACTTCACTGCATTTTCAGACAAGTAGAATGGTTCATTCTTTGTCCAAGACCCCTTAACCTCATTTTTTTCGAGTGAAGTCAGCTTGTGTTTCAGCACTGAGGCTGAAGAATAAATTAAAACCTTTATGGTGTATGTAATACATACACCTTTTGCAATACATATTGCAGTTCGTGTTTATGTATTGTATGCATTATTTTCCAACTGATTTGATAACTTACTGATATGGTAGTTTTTAAAGGGAAGAGAAAATAAAAATGTTTTTTATTAAACTGAGAAAAGATGTATTCTTTAAATAGGCATTATAATATCTGCCACAGGATATTTTGAGCAGAATTGTACTTTACAAATAATCTTTGGAGTAATTTTCAAGGACAAAGTGATACTGTCCTTGAAATTATCACTAAAACTGTCACATACATGGTTAGTACAGGAAACTTAAAAAAATTATGTCTTTATGTTTTAATATAGAAGCCTTTCATAAAACCCCACTATATTATTATGTGTATAAGAAGAAACTCATGAGAAAAAGAGTTCTTAACATTTTCCTAAATGCTACATGTAATTTTTGTAACTCTGGAAAATGTTCTATATTAGAAATTCCTGAGGGACAAGGACTGCAATGGTCTTTAGTTTTATAACACCTGCCCTTTAAAGAGTTACAAAGCATACCAGATGTTGTCCTCTAGCTTACCAGTATGAAACAGTATTCTAAGAAATTGCGTATCTTTTCACATTCTTGTAGGGACCATGATTTTCAAATTTGTATTCAAAGAAATTGCATATATCATTTTGACGTTCATTTACTGAAACTCTTCAGATAGTACCAAAACATCTTTTGTGAGCACACAGTGCTCATTTTGTACAGAAAGATGAGTCATTTTAGCCTACTGCAATTGTAAACAAGAAGAAATTGTTCTAAGATCACACATGCCTTTCTGCTACTGCTCATTTTAACATTTAGGACAGGGTGGAGCAGCCACAGAATTTTCACTGACAAATCTTTTTAATTGCTGGACTAATATTTTATATGTTTTTAATCCAAAATTTACACCTGTAAGTTAAACTAAGTTTTACAACCATATTATCCAAATATTTTGTTCACCTCATGTTTTTCTTTTGTTTAAAGAAATAAAGATTGACCTTAGGAAGGAAAGTATATCTGAATCTGCACTAGCTGATTTAAGTAATAATTAGTACAGCTATGTTTCTATGCTGGGAATATCTCAATAATTTGCCTTTGATGTTTTCATTTGGTAACAAAATAAAAAGAAATTAAAGGCAAGATTTAGTAAAGTTTGACACCATAACACTTAGATTTTTAGGCACTTTACACCTGGATTAGACTTCAGAACACGGTTTTTATTATTACACTAATTCAACAGTGGGCTTGAAGTGAAAGATTTGTAAAGGTCAACTGCTAAGAAGGAATCTAGACTGATAGCTGAACTGAGGTGAGAGGAAATCTCAAATATAATTCTTCAGACTATTTCCTTCAGTCTACAGGGATACATCCACTTACATGGGATCTGCAGCACTGAATTATCTCCTGGAAGTAGTTGCTGATGTCCTTTTTTTCCTCAAAGCACAGGTTAGGCTTGTTCTTTCTCTTGTGAGTAGAGAGTGGCAGCTGGAGCATATTCTGAGTTTATTTCTCCACTTTTCTAGAGGGTACTCACACCCACATCCAACAGAATTTCATCAGTAGCCTAGAGATTTCTGCCCGGGCGCTTGCTACTTCTCTTGATGAAGCTGTGCAAAAAATTACCTGAGGTTAGTCATGGCCACCCAGGTGAGAGATTGGTGATTGCTGGATTCCTGATTCAAAATATGCTTTCTGTTGTACCTTGAAAGAGAATACATGAAGAGACAAGACAGTATCACAATTGTACTTATTGCAGTTTATTCCTCTTTGGATACCCAGCATTAGTCACACAACTCATTGCCACTTTGACGGTACACAAATGTCGCCATTTTGATTATGAAAATTCAGAATAAAATTATGAGGCAGAGTTCCTCCAGAAATTTTTTTAAGGTAACAGCAATCTTTGCTTATGCTTGACTGGATTCAGTGCATTAGGTTGTAAAGTCTTCTGCGGTGCAGATACCATTCTGGCAGAAGAAGCAGAGCAATAATAGGCTAGATGCATATGGAGTCTGAAGGCATATTTTTCTTACGTCCCTGTAAATGATCTCCCCAAAATATATCATGATTCCAGTTGATGTTTTCTTTCTCAGAAAAATCTTATTCTGAGAATTATTAGAGAAGCGTTGTCCAAGAAAAGTCCTGCTACAAAGTTAGTGCTTGCTGTCAGGAGCCAAAGCTGTTGTGATGATTCAGTCTCTGCTCAGAGGCAGTGTAATGGAGGGGACAATCTCCTTTAGGTGATCTATGGATGTTTCTTGCTAGAGCTTCCCCCTGGAAATTTCACAGGTGTAGATATAATACTGTTCCTTGGCTTCAGGGAAGGCTGGATTTTCACTGCTGTTATTAAGAACAAGTTTTGGGCTTGTGAGTGTGCCTGTGGTTACTTAGCGGGTAAGGTCAAGAGCTGTAGTGAGAATAAAAATACAATGTTAGCCAATGTTAGCCAAGCCTTTGATAAACCTGAGGTTGTTTTCATACTTAGGTAAATTAAGTGCACAACGTAGTAATTCTCTACTTTCAGTCAAGAGCAAGATACACATTGCCTTCATATGTGCAGAATCAAGCCTTGGGGAAAGTAATAGATGGCCCAAGGAATTCTAGCATAATATAAAAGGAACTGAGGACAGTGCCTGGAAAATGGTAAATAATTTCATATACATACTTCTTACTGTAAGCCATGCTTTCACTGCAGCTGATTTAGTCAGGATGTATTACACTGACATGTATTCCAGTATCTGCCCACCCAAAAGTCCAGACAAGTGATCAGTCATTTCAGGAGCAGCTGTTTTTCAATATGCTTGTTTTTCTTTTTCATGATGTGTTCTTAATCTTGGCAAATTTATTTAAGAGCAGAAGGCGGTTTACGTAACAGCCTGATTTTCCATAGCTTCCTATCTGCTTTTGGAATAAATGTGGGATTATTTAATTTACAGCTAAAAGCAGCCAACTTCATATTCAAATGACCCTGTCAAGATGTATGAAGAAGCTGGTTTAGTTCTTTCTTCAAAATGCTTTAGTTTTGACATTTCCCACTGTAATAGTGAAATGCACAAAGTTAGATCTTTTCAAGTATTTTGCCTTACAAGACTGTGAATTGTGTGCAACTCAGAGAAAACATTTATTAGTTTGAGAAGCACTACATGTATATTAGATTTTTCTTTTTTTTTTTCTTTTTTCTCCTCAAGGAATATAGACTAAATCTCACCATTTGGAAAAGTCATACATTTAGAAAACATGACCCATTTTAATAAGGAAAAAACCTGATAATAAGCCAAATCTTACTAAATGTGAATATCTAAGTAGTTATATTGGATTTTTAAATTATTGTTCTGATTACTTCTGCACTATGAGCAGTAATACTAAACAAATACCACTCTTTTGGAACATGACAGTTTTTATAGTATCATGTGAGCTGGAAGAGACTTCTGGAGGTTATCTAGTCCAATATCCTCAAAGCCTCTCTAGAGTCTTTGGCTTTACCTCTCTTATTGCTTGTGGTACGAGAAGTGGTGGAGGTTCATGCGTGCAATGTGTTATTTGTGAGCCACAGTTAGGACACCACTGGCTTGGTAATAAGAAGAGCACATTTGTTCTTTAATTAGCCTTTGCATCTGTAGTTTCCGTAGTCCTTTGCAGCTCTGGTGAGTAACCAGATGCATACCTGTGATCTTGACCAATGTAATACAGAAAATAACCAGTTGAGCTGCATACAAAATTCAGAAAGCTCTCTCTATATCCTTTGCTCAAACCCTACTCTCTCTGGACTGCTTTGAAATTCTTATATGAGAAGATCCTTATGGAATTGTGTTTGAGACTTCTGCTGAGGCATCAAACAGGAAAAACTGTGTACCATGGAAATTTCTGCATGATGGCACTGCCCCATATGCAGCAGTATGTTCAGCTCTGTACTTATCCACGGCATTCGTAAAACATGGAGATATTTTCTGTTGTTCTACAACTGTTGGTGATATGGAAAAAATAAGTCAAATTAAAAATAGGTGATCCCATTTAGATATTGCTGTTTGATTTTGTTCCCAACACAGGCCCCACAGTATTAATAAATGTTAATCTGAGCAAAGTTTTACATTGGCAGATGGTCAAAATGGAGGATTAACACTGCTCGCACAACAGGTACTAGTTAGAATTAGTTTTATCATGTAGTAATTGGAGAAAAATTTTCTGATAGACTGAGGAAAGTTCACTTTTAGCACTTTCATTACATAAAAAAATAATTTCCTAACTAACTGCTGCACTTAGTAGTTTGTTAGCTAACAGTTCAGTAATTTTACTGCTGTTTGCAATGTTTGGTCACAAAGCATCTCCTGAAGAAAGGACATTCCGATAGGTTTTTTTCTGTTGGCTCTGCAGAATGTGAGAGATGAGGCATGGGTACAGAGTAAGGGAGCAACAGCTTTCTCCTGACATTTGATGTGGTTGTGGGACCTGCAGCTTACAGGGTTTCATTCCAGCTCCTGCATGTTACTGGAAGGGCTGGCATCCAGTGTGGGTTATTTACTTCTCAGGAATAATGCATACTATCACACTACAGGGTACTGTATTTCAAGGGCTGTCCTTATTGACTGTTTTGTGAGAGGATATTTGATAGCAAAAGCAAAGCTAAGGCTAATGTAGAAATCACTATTTCTATATAATCTTTATGCAGCACAAAATTTTACATGTTTATGAACAGGGATGACAATACAAGCTCCATACAAGCAAAGGCTGGATTAAATGTGTTCCTCTCCTGAATGTTTGTTACATAGCAGTAGGATCCATGATAAAAGAATATGGCATTTCAACTTTTGATTGCTGCCTCCTTTTGACGTGAATGGCATCCCAGTAGTGACTGAAATGTGGTGTGATGCTATTCCAGTTAGGAGGAGAAACTAATGGTGTAGTCAATACCACTAAAAGAAGGTGGAAATACACTAATAACTTTTATTTCCCTCACTTGGGCAGTAATAGATAAGACGAAGACGTAATGAGTGAGAGTTGCCCAAAGCTCTATAACCTATTCAACCATCCTGAGTCATAAAAAACTTTCCCCATCTTTTTTTTGGCACCTTTCTATAGGTGCTGGTTCATGGGATACCTTGCTGTTTCTGCTTTCAAGGCAACCTGCAGTTATAAGGCATGTAGTCCTGGATGGACTAGGAAGAGGAAGTCAGTCTGCTTGTAAAAGTAAATGTGTACTGAGTTCAGTGGAACGCATAGGATGTTCAGCTAGAGACTTAAAAGCCATCCCAAAACAGACTTCCTTCACCATGTGACCCAGTGGAAACCAAGAAAAATTCAAGCAGTCCCTTTCTTTTTTGAATATGTGCTTCCTACTAAAAATTACCAGGAAGGGTCTGTTTTTCTATTAGAACGTTTTCCTAAAAAGTCTTTTCAAGGTATTTCCCCCTTAGAATAACACGTTCTTGCCTTTTGAGGGAAGTGGGCAAAAACATTCACTACCAGGATTCTTTGCAAAATAGATCTAGGCACCCGATACTGTATGTGTACTTTTTAATTGTTCTGTTTCCTTTGAGGAGATTCTTGTGTGAGGTATTGCACAGAAGAAAATTGTGAGGTCTGTACTTGATATAGGGAGCGTGGTGAGCTCTTCACGTTTCCACAGTTTATATTTTCAGTCTTTCATCTTTAGCCAAAGTCTGAAAGTTCTACTCACATCTCTCTTAAAATTCTGGGAGGAGAGATGGGCATGATTCCAGCATCCCTTCTAAGCATACCCCATGTAATCTCTAGTAACATCAAAGCACTGGGAGGATGATGACAGGAAAAAAAAAGTCAGATAAAGTTCAATGTCTGAAGAGGCTGCATTTGCCTTTAGATTTGTGTGTGAGGAGTAAAGAGGTGGTGGTATCAAACTACTCACATGGAAAAGTTAGCTTTTCCTGAAATTAAGTCTATATATGTCTGGATAATGAACTTTTCATTAACTATTTGCCTCCAATAATGTGAGAAACATTTAATGTAGGAATTCAAGCTGGTGATTTTTATCCTTTAAATATCAAACACCTGAGTTTCATCTCTAGAAGCAATGTCTGACTTGCTATGTGGCAGTTTTAGACAAACTTGCAGCTGATAAATCACTTGAATTGCACCTCTACTTATAGAACTTCCCTGCTTCTGTATGGAGCCAAGTATAGGCCGTATATATTGAACTGATTTTCAGGATCAGAAAAAACCTGACACTGGATGTCACTTGCACTAACATTTTGAAAAACAGTCACAAAACATTTACTATGTCCAGCTAGGGCAGGCAGGAAAGTACATTATCCCTCGTATAAAAGCAGTAAGCTTAATAGAAATCCCTTTCAAGAAACACCCAATGAATGCCCAGACCATAAGAATATAGATTTCTCCCCACATCTGTTGTATTGACTTTAACTCCTTGTGAATTATTTGCAGAAGTTCTGCTTGGTTTTGCAGATGACTTATTAACAAAGTTATCACTTCTACCTCTTCGACTACTGCAAAATATTATCTGCTGATCATTTGGGGTTTTGCTGCTTTCTTGGAAGGAATATGCCTATTAAAACATCATCAGTGATTGCCTTGTAGATCATAGTCCAACAAAGAGCTTTCTACCTTGGACTTTCCTCTTGTCAACTCTCTCTTTCTTATTACATCAGATGATCTTCCTCCACTGATGTATCCTGACCAATACCACAGCATTCCTGGACATCTGGTTACTTAAAGAAATGTTATGCATCACAGAAAAGGGCTCAGGTTCAAAAGAAAGATATGTGAGGTGTCTTACTCTTGTTTTCTTCCCACTGTGACACTTGCCAAATTCTGATCCTCCTGATGATAGTTAAACTTACGAAAACTTTTTGCCCTTTTCTCTGTACAAATCTCAGGCAGTGGAAAATATGCGGAACATTTGAGTAAGAATTAATTTGGATGCACTAAGAATGGCATATTTTGCTCTCTATAAGACTATTACTTTAGCAACTTACAGGAAGTTTTTCACTATAGCAATTGAAGGGAAATTTCTTGAAAAAAATCTGTCTAAACACCTTCACCAACGTTTTGTTTCTTCAGTGTAGTATCTGTGATTGAGAAAAGCTAATAATTTCCTGTTTATCATTTGCAGGTTCATTTGCATGTACCCAAGTGCAAGCTATGTGGGAAGAAACTAGTCTTAATCACAGACATGAGCTGAACACAATGTTTTCTTTCCTCCCTAATTGCTTCTTATGGCAATTATTTTCTTGTAATTCTTGATTTTGTAACTTCATTTCCCTAAAAGTGCAGTAATGATCTGATTATGTCAGTTAACATAACTGTGATGGATTAAGATTAAATAGAATTTAACTTTAGGCTAAATGAAGGGCCTTGCAACTTCGGGCAAATCAAATAGACTTGTACCTTGTCTAATACATTCATGATTTTATAGACCTCATTGTAGATCAGGGTATGGCTCCCTTTGTTGTTCTCATTACACTCCTATACAAATCAGATGTCTCATTCAGCTTGCTAATGCACAAGTACATATAAATGTGAGGTGGCTTCAAGTGCAGTGTAAGCTTTTCAAAGGATACAAGCAGAGTTCTGTGAGGAAGCAGGTAGTGAAAAGTGACCAAACATTTTCAATGCATAGATTTTTACTTATGAAGAAAAAGAAAAAGCCAAAAGACAGCAAATGACCCATGGCATGCAAAGATTAATGTTTAAAACCAGATGAAGAAGCAGTGTTGTAAAAATCTGAGAACTATGGAATAAATCCATTGAACTCTCCCAATTATAGCTTTTTAATAGGAGAGCAACACATGTTCAGTTAAACTAAAAGTTAGCTGATTAGAAAATTAAAAAGTAAATGAATACGTAGCACCTGAAACTTATTCCCAAGGTTTGTCATGGACACTTGAGAGATTAATAGGATCGCTAAAAAAATAACAACTATATGGAGTTTAACAGAAAAAAAGGGAAAATGCAAAGAAAAAAGTGCTGATGGTTATAAAGCTGTTTAATGCTGAGATCTCGAAGGAAGTTCATTTTTGGCCATACTAAATATTTTCTAATTTTTATTACAATATCTAATGAATTTTACTAAAATTGTAGGGGTTGTCCTATCCTAGCCATTGTTACATAGAAGCCACTGCTCTACGTACATTACTTATCTGACACCATGTGGAATTTTATATATTTATACATATGTGGATTGTACTAAATTGTCTACATAAGAAATTGTGTTACAAGTTGGCTTCAAACTGGCTTTACAACTTATTTATGCTTTCAATTCTCAGCTTAAGTAGGGAAGATTTGTGAGAGCACAATGTTTTTCTTCTGTTTCTTGCAATTTAAAAGCATTTTGGTAAGCTTAGATTACTCTTAAGTGGTAAGGATCGAATGTGCAGCAAACCTGTGATAACTGGTAGCTTACAGTGGATATCATAATAGCTGAAAGAATATGAATCCTATCCAAACAATCAGATTTAACTCCTACTTTAACTATTTGATTTCCATATCAGTGAATTGCCGTGGCATACTTTTAATCAAACATTAGTCCAGTCAGTGGTCACGGCTATAATGTACATTTAACATTCTAAGTCTTCAGTGCTTGGCAGCTTCACTTGAAATAGGTATTTGTGTAACAGCAAGGCAATTCAGTACTTTCCTTCCGCAAATAGCTTTTCCATGTAATTGACCACAAGGAAACCAAGGCCTTCTGGAGCATTCCCTTATGGAAACATTCCTTTACGTTTCAAGGGTACAAAGTAGACAAAGGATAAGCTCTGAACCTACAACTTCCATCGCTTGAAGTCAATGTATTGATTAGAAAAGCCTGTATCCTGGTTTTACATATTGTTTAATAAGCTTAGTGTGCATTCATAAATGTTTACACTTGGTCACATACATGTAGACGATGTTAACGAAGTGGGACATGGCCAGTTTTATCTTATTTTGTATACTCTGAATAGCTTGAACTGAAGTCTTTAGGTCTTGTCAGTGAACATTAACAAGTACTGGAATTGCTGGTATTTGTCCTGGCATATGCAAAGAAAGCCTACTTCAGACTGAAAAAATATCTTCCTGAACTAAAAAATTAAAAATAATAACTATTTTTTTGGCAAATTCTGCAGTTTGTGTTAGGAAAGTGCAAACTTCCAGGTCCAGCTGTTATAACATTTCTTGTGTTAGGAAAGTTGTAAACTTCTTGTATACACATCTGTATTTCTTGTTTGGTCAAATTTCTATGCTTTTTTTGTCCCCAGAATTGCAGATTTATTCTTAAAATAGTGGAATATTACATTATATGTATCCCATTCCTCAACTATATAACACATTTATAAATTATGAGGAAGGCCTTGGGGCTTCTTGTGTAAGAAATTGGATGATCATCAACCTTCTCAGCCAGAAGACAAATACAATATTTTCATCTTAATAGTAGATTATAGGAGGCCATATCTTTCTTAAGGAAATCAGCAGTCCCCAGTGTCCTATTATCTGTTACCAACATAATAAAAACTTTGTAGTTAAATGACCAAAGAGAGATTCATATGAGGTTATGAGGGTTTTTCACACTGTAGACAGAGAGAATTCAACAGCTGACCTCTTCATTGCAGCCTTACAGAAGTAATTTCCAGTATTCTCAGGCTTATAACAAGGAAAATTGAAAATCCAGGCTAGACAGATAGTTGTTACCTTGGCTTTGGATACTACCTGTAGTCACTTAGAAAATATGTCAAGTAGACAATCTCTTAAAAGAGGCATAATGTCAACCCCACTATTTATTCAAAATTTAAATGATGGATGAAAAATAATGGAGACTCATATTTTGTAATTTTCTTTACATAACAACATTTGATTTATTTTAACAATGTAAATATATTATTTTAATATTAATTCATATGAACTGTACTTTGAGGTAAACCTTGAAATTAAAGAAACCCAGAGGACTGAAACATGGATGTATGTAATAAAATATTTATGAATATGTAGTAGATTTCTGTAGCCTTCGCTCAGTTGGGAGAGGAAGAAATAGAAAAAGATTTCTGAGGAAAAGATCAATAAATCTTGTCTACTCTGACTGGCTGTAAAAATTTGAGATCCTTTTGAAAGTTTGACACTATTTTTGAACGTTTGACACCATTTTTGAATGTGAACTCACTTGCATGTCCCAAAATTGCATTTTGTAGATGAAAATTGTTATTAAGTAATCCTGTAGTTTTCACAGCTTGTATATACTTTTGAGGTTCCTTTGGGCTCAAAAGACCTCAGATTTTGGCCAACTGTATGCCATTGCTGGCCATTCCACTTCAGCAAAGGAAAGTGAAATATTAGGTTAAGATGATGCGTTGGGCAATAATGGCTATAAATAGAAAAGCACTCATTAATATCAGATTTTAAGAAGTATCAGAGTTGCAAGCTTGCAATCAAGTTTCCAGATTTCAAAGTTTTATAATTAAGAGAAGCTTAGGGAATGGAAAAACATTACTTGTTTACTACTCTGTCATTGTGGGAATATGATTAACGTCTAATACTATGAGTTTATTTCCTATAATAATAAAATGCTGTAAAAAAAGTCTAATATTCCAGATCTGTTAGACTTCAAAAACAAATGGTGTCCTTCCTTGTTGTTCTTTAAATGGACCTTTCCCAAACAAAGCGGCATTTGCTAACTTCTATTTCAGTACTTTTTAGCAAAGATGCGCTGAATCCAAAAATCCTGTCCTCACACAAGGAGATGGTGTGAAAGTTTGGAAATTCTTTAATAGAATTCACAGGCCTAGTTTAAAAATATAAACTCTTTTTTTCCTACTAGTCAAATTTAAATCCATGAGGAAAAAAGTTTAACTCTTGGGAAGCTGAACTTATGCCTCATCAGATGTAATTTGTACACACTGGTTTCTTAGTTTCTTTCCTCCTTTCTATGCAACTAGATGATCATACCAACTTGTTCCAGTGTTGATAGGAACTTGTTGATCTGGACTTTCTAGGGCATAGCACAATCTTATTCATCCTCATGGGTAAACACGTAATACTTGATAAGGCAGCGTGCTTGAAGATATGGATTTATGAGGGAAGAATTTCTTTCATGTTAGATAGTTGAAGCAAAACAAACTCTGAGCCAATCTGGACAGCCTTCAAGCCCAACAAACATAGCTGCACATTACCCTCAAAATCAATATCAAGAAAAATGGCTCTGTGGCTTGGGCAACAACATATTTTAATGTAAAGGTGCTTTGAGTGTGAAAGCAAGTCTGTGGCTTTCAGTGTATATGCATAGCTGCTGGGCATCTGTCCAGCCATTTAATTAGTGAAGTGGCTTCCCCTCTGCTTCAGGTGGGGAACTCTAATGCCTTGGTTGGCACAGGATGCATGTAGTCCCAACCAAAAAATTCCAGCTGTCTGACACTTGATTTTTTGCCTTTGAATAGCAATTGAACACATGTCCTATTAAACAGCCTTCTGTTCATCCCTCTTACCACAGTGATGTGTTATTGAATAAACTAAACCGATGACATCACTTGGTGAGTTACAGGTACTCAGCACCAACCATTCAGGAAATACTCAGACTATTGCAGAATCAGGCCCCTAATTACAAACTTATGTGCAGTGTTCTGGTCCTTTTTTGCTACTGACTTCCCATTTTAGAGGCAAATATTTTTTTTCTCAGTAATCCACCTCTGTGCTCTAAATATGCTCCAAGGATGAACAAGAATGTGTGCCAAGGTTCCATAGTTAAATTTGAGGCACAACTTATATTATGAGGGCATGACAGAAACAATGTCTGTCTTGTATATTTCTATTATTGTCTCTATCAATTAGGATCAAAAGATTAAAACCTCATTTTTATGCTAGCCTGCAGAGTAATGGGTCTGACAGTCTGCAGATCAACAAAAACCTCTTTGGAATTATTACACAGAAAACAAGCTTTTTGACAGTTAGACACAGTATTCTTTTCTTGACTAAACTTTCAGATAAAATAATTGCCAAATTGTTTGTACTTTTACAAGACAGTTTCTAAAAAAGCATACGTACAAATTGATTTGAAATTGTGCCTCTAAAGTATCTACCCCAGAATTTGGAAATGCTGTGTAACTAAATGATATGAATTTTAAATTAGGTGAATAATGCATTATAATTTTGACGTAGAAAGACAGAGGGTTGGTTACCCATTACTATATTATTTTCAAATTCATAAACACATATTCTCTGGCACCAGGCAGCAACTGGACTGTGATTTTTTTCAGAAAGGCCCTATCTCATAGAGACTGGCGTATGCACCAAGGAGAAAAACAAGCAAAGTCCCTGCTCATTCTCCATACAGTACTGCTCCTGTTTACTGACCACAGAGTTCGTCTAATACTGAGTGATAGAACTATAGATCAAGAGAACTGTGGCCTGGTGTAACTCTGCAGAAGTGGAAAAGAAAGAGACTTGTCATGGAATGCCATGCCGGCCTCTACAGACCTGGCATTTGCAGACCGTTTAAGGCTTTACTAAGCAGCAGAAATCTCTAGGTATCACTGCAGAACACATGGATAGTCCATACATCTATATGATTGTACTCTGATATTTCTTAAACACACCAAATTCTTTGTTATATCCCTTTTTTAAAGAGTTGGCTGGTTTTATATATGTATGTATTTATTTATTTTTCAAGGGCTTGCATAGTGTCGGCTTGATTCATGTTTTGAGGTTGCAATGGATTCTGTTAATGTAAATAATATAGAAACAAAGGGTTCTGCCAGTTAAAAGTAGTATTTGAACACTACATAGCTCCTCTCTTTTTTATTCTTCTAGCTCTTCTGTAAGAACATATTTGGAAGTAGAACTCCTTATAATAAATATTCCTGATCCCCATTTTCTACTTACAGTCAGAAACCAGGAAGTACTTCATCTAAAGACTTCAAGTAAGATGGTGCAAATATTAATGCTTCAGCTCCCATTACATGCTAGTACTCATGGCTGTACATATAGACTGAAGAACAGATGGTTCCGATCACATTTTACAGCAGCTGAGGAACAGCACGGCTTCAGGAGTGCTTTAGCCCAGTGTGTTCTCTGACGTGATTCTTGAAGGGTGACCATGCACACGGGGAGTTTTTCAAAAAGTACTGCATGAAATCTTTGTCCTGAACCCTTTCCTTGTCACTGATTCTTCGAGCTGCTTTTTAGAAGCTGTTAGAAGTCCAAAGTTTTATATTCTGTCTTCTGTGACATGTTATGCTGATACATTTCTGTACACAAAGAGCAGAACACAGCTCTTCCTCTGGTTCAGTTTATCCATGCTGCCTGTTTTGGGGAACGGAACACTTGCAGTTGACAGTGTTGTATATTTTTATCATGTTATTACTTTAGTCAGTATTTTTAGGGATATCTTAAGCCTAATCATGTTCCTAAATCCAAATAATTATTGTGCAAATGGGAAAATAAGTGGCAGAAACAAAGTCATCCCATTTTCATTCCAAAGTTCAAAGGGCTGAAACTGTCAAGGAATAAAAATATGGAGAATATGTGATATATGAAAGTTGCTTCTGAGCAGAATGTTTTTTAGGAGAGGTCATATGTTTTTTCGAATGATTGGGCGAGGGACAGCTGTAAACACTTGAAATGAAAGAAATATCTGATAGTAATTAAAAACATGTTTACACAACCTTTTATTTAGAGGAGTAGAAAGTGTTTCAAAGCAACCTTCTAATTCATGAAGCAAATCCATCTCTTTTTTCTTTGAAGCTGTAAGTCTTGTCAATTCCTACTACTGAAAGTAAACAGAGTAACTCCTAACAGCTTCGTCGTCTTCTGTTAGGTTTCCCAGAAAAAAAGTCTGTCTGGCTTCTGCCTCTTTATTCTCTGAGTTGTATATCTGTCAGAGTGAAATGGCTTCATTTAGCTATATGACATTTTAAATCAAATATTGTGTCTAGTCACCTGGCAAATATCAGGTCAATTATTTTCCAGTGTGGAGCATCTACTTGATATGCCTCTCTGTCCATTGTCCTAGAAAGACCTTTTAATTTTAATTTGGGAACTCTGTATCTAAAAATGTTACCCTGACTACTCACTTTTATTAAAATTCCATATCATCAGGGGCATAGAATGGCCTGTTTTCTTCCACAATAGTTGCATTTCACAGGTAAACAATCAGTAGGTATCACTTTGTTTCTCTCATCTAAGCTTCAGAGTTTTTCAAAATGAGCCATTTTACAAACATAATGGGAATATGGGACAAGATCACACTTATACATGCATGAAGCTAAGCTTCCAGATTTACCTTTCTGCCCTAATAAGTACTCCACCTATCTTCTATATGGGGCTCTTGCTGTTACCCCGCTGATAACAAGCTACATTCCAAAATTATATATTTTTTTTATTGCCACAGAAGTGTTGCATTTAAGTGCCAGTAAAATGCCAATCTGTCTGTGAAAGAGGCTTCAGGTTTATTCATCTCAGTAATAAGCCTATGGGTTATTCTAAATAAACTTTCAATTAAAAGTATTGAAAATGTATTTTTATCTGATAGGCTGTTATTTGATAATTATAACTATATTACTATATATTATGATTATAATATGATATTATGATTGTAATTTAATACCATTAGATCTTGTTCCAGTTGCATGTCTCTACATTCTGCTATGAACACAGAGAAAAACTTAATTTACATTTTCTGGTATTTCTTTGTTTTAAAGAAACAAAGAAAAAGTTTAAAAATAAACTAGAATTTTTATTTAACCTATTTGGATCTTTTTACACATCGACTGACAAGTTAATTTTTTAAGTTTTAGAGCCACGTTTGTTCAAAACAAAACAGGACAAACGGTATCTTTGTCAAATTTAAATCATGTGTAAGTCCTGCTAGTTTTTCTGGCTTGGTATTAAATAAATAGGGATAGGGGTTTGCATTTCTGCAGTGGCTTTCGTCCCAGAGACCTTAACAAAACTTGATGAATACACACTCAAAGAATTTAGCATCTGCTACTGAGAACTTGGATAGCAGAGTATGAGTTAAAGGACTAGGATTAGCTCCTGCACCAAATACGACATCCCTTTACAGACTGAATGCACAAAGATCCTAACACAGAAAGTGTAACTAAAGGTTCTGAATGCCATAATGTTAAAGGACTGAATTTACCGAATATCCTTTGATGTGGCTTCCCAGGTGTTAAATATTACATTCTGGATTGTATCCACTGTCAAAATACACTT
>JANEMJ010027191.1:21231-50041 GCA_024361745.1 Cacatua alba
TACCGAATATCCTTTGATGTGGCTTCCCAGGTGTTAAATATTACATTCTGGATTGTATCCACTGTCAAAATACACTTCTTATAACTGAGCTGAAACTCCTGATGTCCAAAATACAGAATCACAGAACGACCAACATACAATTTTGGAAAAAGTGTAGTCAGACTAAGAAGGGATGTTTGAAAAAAAGAACAATCTGGAACACAGGAATAAACAGATTCAGCAAAAACAATGAGAAAGTTCAGTATTTTCCTGAAGTGGTCAGGCTGAAGGTCCAATGACCTCCCAAGCAGCTACTTGAACTTTGTGTATGCAATGCATAGTCCAGGTTCACCTGAATTCAGATCTGGGTTGCAATTTTCCATTATGAATCTTGCCTGGTTCACCCACGTGTGAAAATGGGCAGATCCTAACTAGGTACAACTCTGTCTAGGATGCTCTTAGGACATTTTAGAGAATAAATAATATCTTTATCTGAAAATGATTCAAGTTCAGACAGCTGTGGGTAGAGTTTCCCATCCTATTCCTGAGAGAGGAATAAAAGTGAGAGGAGTTCCTTGTAAATTACTATTGCATACTGTTAACAAATTTCAGGCCACAGAAATAAGAGGTAGTATATGTTTTAGCAGTTATGGGCTGGGGCACATGAATAAGAAAACTGTGTCCAGAGTGAAGCAGTAAACAGCTTTATTACAGCCCTGAATCTCTTTCAATGGTAGTTGACGTATGGCCACAGAAGTTGTTTTTAAGAGAGTGCTGGACAGGAGGTAGGAACGATCCTCGTCTGTTTTCAAGAAATTCCATGGCTGTTTGATTTCCATGTAAACAACTCATTAAAGATGAATTGCAAGACTGTAGCTTCTATGATACCCTCAAGACTGACAAAATTCTGAGCCTTTGATGTCTATAGTGCTCTTCTACTGGGACTAGCAAAGGCAGAAACTGAATTGAAAACATGGCATAGAATTAGATGAGGTAATATGCCTTAGCTTTACAGCATTATATCCTTTCCTGTAACCCCTGCAGAAGATAGTATCTGTATTTTCTGTTGTTGCCCTTGCCTGACAGAGCAGAAACATCTAGCTAAGCATTGCAGGGCAATCCAAAATGGCGCAAGGCTTCATTTTGAGCTTTGGGAATGAATCTATACATTATGATTTTTGGAGAAAAATTGTGCCAACACATCTACACCAATAATCACTTTAGAAGAAACTCTGTTAGTCCCTTTATCTTCTAAATCTGATACAGGTGTCACAGACAAGTGGAAGGCCAATTTCCCACATTGTCTGGCCAGCACATCTATAAAGTGACTTGGAAATAGTATTTTAGTATTCCTTGTTCTCTCTGCAGAGGCTGCCAGCCAGTCTACAAGTAATGCCAGCTGAGGACACTCCATTTTTTATATTTTTTGCTTGTCTCTACAAACAAAAGTAATTGTGCATCGATTTGTTTATGTTTTGCTATGTGAAATTTGTAACAAGCCATGCTATCGTAATGGAGTGGAGGTGTCACCTTCATTTATCACCTACAAGCAGCTGGTGCCTTAGAAAAACAAGGCTTTCTGTTACTTCTGTTTTGTCCTAGATGATCCTAGGCTGGAAGGTTGCAATACAGGATGAAACCACAGAACCCTTGTTTTCTGTTAAGAAAACGTTTCCATGAATAGATGAGACTCAAACCCTCAAGGTCACTATTTTGGCAGAGAATGTTTTAAAGAAAATATGTGAGAAATGATGCTTATTCTAGAACAAATTACAGGAAACGTATAACTTTATTATATTTCTTAAATACTGACATTTCAAAAACATAATAATTTAAAACTGGACTTTAGGAATATCCTGGGCTGGAAGAGAACTTAATCATAGATCTGGAGAGATGAAAAGCAAGGAGATTTAACCACTAAAGTAGCAAGATACAAAAGGAGGCAAAACTACGAATAGCCTTGGCAGCACTCCACATGCAGATTTTGCGGGGCCTCCTGAACATACCTTTTGGAAGGCAGCTGAAGCTGTTGTAACTTCCCAGCATTTGTCTTTTTGCTCAGAGATACTACAGAGCAGTCAAGAATTTCCTTCGGGACAGCCGCTGAACCAATTTGTTCTTTTTGTCTGGTGCCGAAAATGTTGCTATATCTAGTCTGTACTGCCCTGGTTTGCTATTACATTTTTTACTTCTGAACTAGATTTTTCAGTCTGCAGTCTGATCACTTTAGCAGAGTTTATTTTGTGAAACTGGCATTTTTATACCTCTTTGGGCAGCAAAATTTTTCACTTCCTAGAGTCTGAAACTGCTCTCAAAGCTTCCTTCAAGTGTCCCTGGCAATGAAAGCATAAGAATTAATTTATGAATTTTTGACTAATATTAAATACTCAACTTTATAGGAAATGCTTCAAATAAGTGAAAATATTTCTCTATGACAGACTATACAAAAAAATATTTATATCCTTTTCCCAAGCTTTCTGTAGTTGTATGTTTGCCACATGGCTACCTAAGGACAGGGACTGGCCATTTGTGAATTTCTGGAAAGAGTCTAAAATATCACAGTTGTTGCTGAAAACAAGTCACTGTATAGCATCTATAGTACTGCTTTATTTCTTAAATAGCATCTTAGTCTCATATTCAAATTACTCATTATTAGTCTAGATAATTTTTTATTTTCTTTTTGTTAGCTTTCTAATATTGTATTTTTTACCTACATGTGTGTGTATGTGTGTGTGCACAAATGTGTATTTTTGTTTTTATACTTGTATAAGCAATACAGATATATCTATCGTCTCTCCTTATGGTAAATCTCAAAGTGCATTACAAACTATAAAGCCTCTCCTTTTCTGTTGAAATCGCTGCCTCACTAAAATGTTTAAGAACTGAAATGCTTAACGATGTCTGTAGAAGTAGAGTAAGGCAGAGCAGACAGTTTTGAGAGCACCACAACTTCACACTTACAGCACTGTCATACAACAAATACAGCACGTGAATGCATGTGCATTTTACACCTTACTGCAATGCAAATCATTTGACAATGCTTCTGTGGAGCAGATATGTCTATGGAAGTTCTTGGGGATTCTTGCCTTTGAGATAACATTATTTATGACCTGTGGTTCATGTACATTTACTTCCAAGATTCTGCTTTTTTATTTTTTCAGAGATTGTTAGTGCTTCTGTCACTTGGGTGTTGAGATCAATTCTGCGCATACCGGGAAGGCAAGATACTGGAACTGCAGTAGTAGTCCCTGAAAGGAGAATTTTACTTCAACTGAAGAACTTGTCAGCTCCAGTGAAGGAGATACATGTATTGTGAAATAATATAACTTGTACCTATAGCTATTCTTTCACAGTTAGAAAGTAATTTAAGCTGAAAGTAAGATCAGAATTATCAGAGGCTCTTCTCCTCATCCATCAGCCAGGGACAGACTTATTCCCTCTAGGCAGCTTTCTCTGTTTTGTTGACTTTATCCAGGTGTGTACGAAAGAGGTGTTCTTTAACCTTTTCAAGGTTGCGTCTTGTAGCCTGATTTATGAATGGGATAGTTTTTCTCAAAATCAATTCACTTGTACAAAGGCAATGCATCCACAAAATCAGTGGAATTATTACTGTTATAAATGTCCCTCTACAATCGCTACCTACAATAGAAAAATGATAACTCAGTTCCAAGTTGCCTTTGAGATAAAGCTGAGTGCTACCCCAGTCCCTTGTGCTATGTCTTCACTGAGTGTAAATAAGATTTACTAGATAATTTTGGCCAAAATGTGAAATTCTTTTACAGAATACACCAGCATAATAGCTTTGCTGAAAATAATAAAGTTGTTTTTTGGTTTGGTTTGTTGTTTTGTTTTGTTTGGGGTTTTTTTTGTTTTGTGGTGGTTTTTTTTAATTAGAAGCATGTAAAATTATTTTACATGTATAAATTAAAAAAATTAAGATTCTTGGTCACACTGGACAGTTTACTCATGTCTACCAAGGTACAATCCTACAAGATAGAAAGATTTATCTGTGTCCATTTGTGCAAATTCAACCACACTAATCCACAAACAGTTCTCATAACAATCCTTTTTGATAAGCCATGCACCACCCTCTCTAGGCCACATCTTGCCAACAATAGATAGGCATTCAGCTTTCATTCTGCTTGCAAATTTAGTATATGGCTATTATTAGCCAGATGTGGGCCCTTAGTTGATGCTGCTTGCCCTAGATGAGTCTCTTCATTTTCCTTCATGACACTTGAGCTATGTAGTAAAAAACACCCAGTGAGGAACAATCTCTTTCCCTACTACCTCCTTGAGAATTCAGCATTGTTGTGAATCCATCTGAGAAGCCCTGGTAATGGAAATGTTAACAGAAACTAGACAGCAGTGTTTAGAGAGCTATTATGAAATTTAGCTTCTGTTCACACAGTTCTCAGAAAAAACAAAACTTACAGTTGCTGAAACTGCAGTATGGAGGGGGTGAATGTTTACCAGATTCTTTGTTGCCAGCCAGAGAATCCACAGAAAGCATATTCCGTCATATGTTTACATAGCAAATCACATCCACATACAAATGCTTCTTTCATCAGTTGAAGTCCATTGGAGATGCTCAGCTGAAAAGGCTTGAACTAAAGCATATTGAAGTCAGTGGAAATTTTCACATGGACTGCAGGAGGCTTTCTTTCAATCAAGATTCTAGATCCGTCTTTACCAGTTAAGCTGAAGAAGTAACTCCATAAGCCATAAGCTTGTAGCAAATTGTGATCTGTGCCAGACTCAACCTTGTGACGTGATTATCAATCATCATGCTGCAGTAAAACAATAGTGAATAATGCACATTTTCTGTAGATAAAATCCTATGACCGTTCACTGTAGAATAAGCATATGCATATTTAAACTACTCCATAGAGGTGCTGGATCCTCTTAATATGCACCAATTGTCCTGCTTAGAAAGGATGGTTTGATTTGGCTTCATAGGACATATGGGTTATTAACCAGGCCTGTGGCAATTTCTTTCATAAAGATATATTTTTTGAAGTTCTATTCTACAAAGGCAAACAATGCAAACGGTTACAGTATGGCCTGCAGTTCAACCTCTGTGTGTCTTCTGTATTTCTTTTTGAGTCTGGTTTGGGATGGCAATTTGAACAAGGAAATTACTTCAGCTGATAGTGAAAAGCAGCCTCTGTACAGTCTTTTGCTGAGTTCCTGTGATCTGTACTTCTTGCCTTTTTTTGTAGTGGTCCTGGAAGGCTTTTTTTTTTTCAGTTTGAGCCATGAGTATTTTACTACGTGAAGATGGCAAAAGCCAAGTTTCCAGTAGCGAGTACTTTATTATTAGATGGGATTACTGAAGACTGATATTGTCAGTCAACAAATCATAGAATCACAGAATGGTTTGAGTTGGAAGGAACCTTTAAATATCATCTAGTCCAACCCCCTTACCACGGGCAGGGTCACCTTTCACTAGACTAGGATGCTCAAAGCCTTGTCCAGCCTGGCCTTAACACTTCCAGGGATGGGGCATCCACGACTTCTGTGGGCAACCTGTTCCAGTGTATGTCATACATATCCTTCTCTCTGATGACTGAATGGGTAAACAGAAACTGTTTGGATACAAAGGTCAGTGGATCTATGTAGACTTCAGGGGAAGTCAACAGAAAGTGCTGAGAGCTGTTGGCTGACCCAAGCGGTTAGGAGTATTACTGGGCTATCATCTATTCACAGATCCTGTATTCAAAACTTATCACTGTGTCACTCCATAGGAAATTCTTGCCTTCATGCATATATGAAATGACATGTCAGGGCAATGCATAAAAAAATGGAGGTTCTTATCCAAAGGACTGGATCAGGGAAGACTGAGGAGGGCAATGGAAAATGCTTTTCTTTTGTTAAGAATTTGAGATTTAAAAGTTTTTATTAATCTTCAAAGGCTAGCAAAAGTCCATTGTGAGAACTTTTGAAAATAAAAAATTGTATGTTTTTGCAGCTAGCCCACATCAAAGGAGGTGTTTCATTTAAACAGCTTAGCTTCTGAATATAGGAGTAATTCAAATTCAGGCAAAGTATAACTTAGTCACAGAATGTTTCTATCTATAAAATTGTTCTAAATCCTATCAGGTATAAAAGACAGACATAGAACATGACTTCAGAAAAACAGTCTGCTGACAGTCTAGTTGGGGCTGAACTTTGCTCGCAGCATGCTCTAGGGAACATGATGACATGCAGTGACCTTAGTCACAGAAAAACATAGAATGCATTTTCTCAAAACAAGAAATAGTGGTAGCTCTGCTGTCAGTTTCTGTAAATCTGTGAACAGAAGCTGTGAACCAGCCTTCTGTCAAAATAATCTCCTAATAAACCACAAACTCCATGGTTTTTTTTTGGTTATTCAATTTTAAATATGCACTTAACTTTTTAGTTTACCAAACTTGACACAGTACTTGGGTTCTCTGTAGGCCTCCATGTTCTGTGCCTTACCACTTTTCTTCAAAGCATGAACACTGTATTTTAAACCTAAAGTTCTACCTCACAACTTAGATAAAATTAAGGATAGAAATGAATTCAAAACCTGGGATCCTACTGAAATGGAAATCTTAAAGTAAAAGCAGCTTCAATTTTATAGAATGGCTTTCGTTTTCCTTAAATTAGGCTTTTCATTTTGGTATTTTTATTTTAAGTCAGGAGTGAGGTTGCTCACTGGATTTAAAAACTCAGTCCACATCTGAGTTTTGTCACTGACCTAGCACAGGGTGGAATGTCAGTTTACATATTTCAGTCAGGTTCCCCTAGTTAGGTTCAGAGAGTTGTCTTAAAAATCTCTAATTCATGTCTTTTACACCCAGAGACCAGTTTAGTTATGAGATTGCTCCCTAAAAACAGGGTTGGGGAAACAAAACACATTGTATAACAGGATTAGGATCACTTTGAATGTTTGAGCTGTTAGAGGTTACTTAAGAATAATCTTGTGGACTTGTAATTCAGAAATTCAGTTTTATTTTTAACAGTAGGTGTTGCTGTAGGAAAAGAGAACAAAGCACACAAAGCTGAATGCTGAATTCATAGGAACAGCACATTAATGAAGTGAAAGGGCAGACAGAATGCTTTACTCAGAACTATTTAAAAAAGGACTGATTGCACTTTTTGTGATTTAAAATCTGAGATTATGACTTTTTCCAGCTAGTTCTGATTAATTGCTTGTTAAAAAATATTAGAAAAGTTTGCATTTTGATTTTTTTGTCTGATTATAAAATTACCAAGAAGAATGAACCTTCCTCCTCTCAATAAAACCTACATTGATACTCTGTCTGCATGAAAACCAAATCACAGATATATATGCAGTTTGCCTGCTGAACTGGCTGGTATTTTCAGCCTGATGATTGTTGGCAGATCAGAATAAAGGAGAGGATCTATATTAAAAATTTATGGTACCTTGCTTACCCTTGTGTCTAGATAACAGATACTGCTGGCAAAGCTCAGAAAGTCCCTTTAGGTACCCATTTGGCATGTTGAGTTAGGCGCTAGATATGACAGGATGATACCAGCACTATCTAATATGCTGATATCATTTATTCATTTGTGTTGCCACAGTTCCAGACCCTGAGCAGAGAGAACTCAGAGTACGTATACTGATGTCTGTCCTGTAAGCCTCTGCCCTTGATACTGAGGTACTGGATAGACACTGCAGCGTCTGAGGAGTAGCACATCATGGAAGAAAAATAAGCACGTTTATGAAATTTGAGGTCTAAGAGCAAGTGGCTGGAGGGATTGGTAGGAAACTGTGCTGGAAGCCAGTTTGGTTGGACAAAGAGGGGAGAGAAGGGACAGCTGTGCTAATGCCAAGCATCACCTGGCATGAGAGCATGCTCTACTCCAGACAGTGCTAATGGTGGGAGGACAGTCCCTCTTTTAATCTGGGCTTTTTCTTTCTTTTTTTTGTTTTCCCTTTCTCACTTAAAGTTTATAACTTCAGAAGAGAGAAACTGTTGCCTTCTGACGTTTGGCAGGTTTGGGTGAAGGATATATGGTGTCAAATAGATCTGTAGAGGAGCGCTGGGTGAGTGAGCACAAGCTGATAACCTGATGAAAGCCCAGGGCCTAGAGTTTCCTTGTATGTTGTGTTCAGTTTATAGTCTTGTTAGTATTCCAGCTATCTGCTAACAGGGAAGGACAGAAAGCTGCTTCATTTCCCACTTTGTTTGTGGAGGCATATAGAAGGCAGGATCTCAGCTGTTATTTCTTACTTAACAACATTGTGTTGCTATCAGCAATGTGAGCTCTCGGCTTCCTGAGCATAAATAATTCATTGCAATATGAAAGCTTTATAGAAAAAGCAATGATGTGAAGTGAACCAAGATGCCTTATCAGGGCATCATTGTAAGCACCAGAGCCTCAGCCTGCTCCCAGATCACAGTACTAGATGCATCTGATGCTGCCAAACTGGAGCAATGACTCAGTAAAGCTATAGATTCCAAGGATTTCATCAAGCTAATAAAAAGTTAAGAATATAGCAGAAAGATGCCTTCTTTGATATATCTAATTGGAGATTTAAGCAGTGATATCTGCTGAGGAGTAGTCAGAGGTGATGAAGAGAAAATTGCAACATAGGAGTCATTTGAAGGTCTCTTTTTATGGCATGAAAGATTTTACTATGCTGAGAAGTTACTGATGGAAGGTCACTTTTTACCATTTCTAAGAGAGGCAAAAGGGTTTGAGCTATGCTTAAAACTGTATAAAGTTTATATATATGGCGTTCAGGGTCCAAAATAAGTGAGTGAATGAATTGGTTCACTGTTGTATGGAAGTATTTTCCAGTTGTCCCTAACCCATGCTATGCAAATTTAGAGAAGTGAGAGGATAAGCATGGTCTAATTACTAATGCCTTTCTTCATGTTTTTGGTGCTATGAAGGTGTGAGGTATTGTCCTCAGAAGAAATTACAATACATATTCACTAGAAAGAGATGAAAAAATATAATTTATTAGAAAGCAAAAGAGGGCCAAGTTCTAACCCAGGGAGCAGACTAATCTGCCAGTAATAGCCCTGGCAGATTAGCAATGAAACATCTCATCAGTTAAATTTGTAATAATGTTGATAGCAGAAAGGATCAACAAGTATTGCAATATTAATAAGTATTTTGGCTGAAGGGTTAAAGGTGTGAAGGGGGCTTGCGAATTGGATTGAATTCTTATTCTAACCTTTCATGGGTCTGTTCTTTCAGGGGTATCTTGGCACCCTCATGGTAGAGGAAATGAGATTTTTCCTCCATTATATCTCTAGGTTATGCAACCGCCACCTATCTCGAGCTCCTCAGAGCACCCACACATTGCCACTAGTTCCATACATGCAGCAGCATCATCCTGCCTTGCACTCTGCTGAGGGAGGAGCACCTCTAGCTGAGGTGCAGGGCAGAGCTGCTTCTTGCTTCTCATTCATTTTGCTCAGGCAGCACTAGGAGACCTGATGAAATAGAAACATAATATAGAAAGGGGTGAAAAACTAGCATCACGTCAGTTAGCATAGTTTTAATTTGATTTTGCATACCTTTATATGCTACTTCTTCATTCTCTATAGGTTATACTCCATAATCTATCTTCTACCATAAAAGGTGTGTAGCTAGAATAAGAGTGAAACATTATGTCAGTTAGGACACATATGAATTGTTTTCAAGTGAAGGAATAGGATTTTTTTTTTTTTTTTCTGTTTACTGAAGTCATGCAGCCCTGATATTATTCTAACTTTTGGCTATACAGAAACATATACCAGAAAGACTCATTTTTCCATAATGTAGGATAAATCAGAGTGCATTCCCATGCTATGGTTGATTTTAGAAGCATAATGAAGACCCCTGTGCTGTGGGCTGCAATATATATTTGAGTAGGTTGCTCAAGGTTTTACTCCAGTATCTGCTATGTTCTTTTGAGTAAACAATCAGCTGAATAAATCCTGTGATTAGTTTTCATGTAAAATCATACACAAGGATATACATAACATGTTTTACTCAGTATCTCGAAAGATGTAACTTCCTGTGAGAAGCAGGGAGTTGGACTTTATGATCCTTATGGATCTCTGCCAACTTGAGATATTCTATGATTCTATGATTCTGATTTTTTGGAGTCCAAAGGACTGTGTTTGAAAACAATTCTGAGGAACAGATTGTGAAGAGTATTTGTTTTCTTTGGTTTGTTTAGGCCTAATAACATGACAGAAGCAATGCATTTATATATTCATATAGACATAAAAGCTGAAGGTGCCCTGCTCTTTGGCAAAGTGTAGTGTATCTTGATAGTTTCCCTAGCTTCCTTTCAATTCTCCAACATGGTGATACACTATGGAAGAGTCTGGAGTGGGTAGGAGGAGTGAAGAGTGTGCCTGGGGAGTGTAAGTGGTAAATTAAAGTGGCTGGATCTTATTAAGAAAAAAGGAGCAAATCTGTGGGGAAACCCAGGGCTGCAACAGGTCATGCTATTCTTCTAAAGAGAAGATGAAGGGAGCAGAGAGATAGCTATCAGATCGCAACAGATTCAGACTAGCTCTGTGCCAGAGAATGTCTGCATGAGACTGTGAGGAAAAAAGTCTATCAGTACTGTTGTTCTGCTTTCTTCCTTGCCCCCTGAAGAAGTCTTCACTGCAGTTGTGCTTTATGTTGTGGACCTGGTAGGCAGTACTGAGCTGCTGTTTCTGCCACTGCAGGTCCCCAAGACAAATATTTAAGCAGGAGGAATGGAAAGGAAATGGATAACCTGCTTGCTATGCATCACTTTTCATGAGCTCTTCCTCCATCAAGAAACAGATCTCACTGTCTGGGCGTCCTTATTGCTCATGCTGTCCATGCATACTGTTAAACCCTTCTCCCTTTCAAAAACTAGCAGTGGAAGTTAAAAAGGATGTGAGAAAAGAGGAAGAGTACAAAGATGTGTCCAGATTCCCAAAACAGACTAGAGACAAAGTAGAGAATATCTTGCTTTTCCCAAGGCTCTGTATATTGTTGACTCACAAATTCTCTCCAATGCCTCTTTTCAAGCAGTAATAGAACCTAAAAAGAAGTAAAACTGCCAAGAGATTGAAAGCTTACCTTTACAACAGTGCTCACGTCCCTTTATGAAATGTACTGTATAAGAATATAAAGGGCCTGAACCTTTTTCCCACACTGATAATAGCAATTCATGAATTTGAAAGAACTGTTTTTGTTAATTTATTTACTTGACCCTGTACCCAGTAAGACAAATTCAGAAGCATTTAAACTTCTTCCATACAAGGATTGAATTCCTTTGAAATTAAATGATATAAAAATATGAAAACAGTCTGCAGTTGAATCATTCCTACTTTTTTTTAATATAGGTTTATTCAGCAAATTGGCTACCAGTTGAAGGCAATGGTTTCCATACTGCGATTTGTGGTGTATTTAAAACAGATGGAAGCAACTCAAAGCCTGCTTTGTCCAAAGCCAAGAACATTTTTTCGGCAAGAAGTCTGAACTTGTTGCCACATAAACAAAATGAGTGATTTAACTTAGTGTCTACATATTTTGGATTGGCAAAAACTGCTGAAAAAAAAGCGAAGTCAGAGAGCAGACTCTATGAAAACAGGAGAAGAGGGAGCAAGAGAAAGAGAGAGATACATGCACACATGCATGCACCACACACAAACACACACATCCTGGCAGCTGTTCAACCTGAAGTGTTTGTGTTGTGAAACTCTAAGCAAGTAGTAGGGTGTTTTGGTCCATCTGGAAAATTTCTTACACTTTTTGTTCCATGAGTTTAGGCACCAGTCTAAATATTGAAGAAAACATATATTTGGATGCTTTCTATTGCCTAGGCCTAAAAATAAAATTAAGGCTTATATTTACTTCAAGTTTGTTCGTGATGTACAGATTCAGTGAGATGCTTGCCAAAAAATTAAATGTGTTCTAGAACTGTAAAATGTGGAGAGGTAAAGAAAGTAGATAATAACCTGAACAGCTGTAAAGGTTTATATTTGTGTGGAAGAGGCCAAAGAGGCTTAAAAAAGAGTGTCTTTATGATAAGTTTGTTATCATGCTCTTACTGTGCATGCCATAGAGGCCAATTTCATTTTGGACAGACTAATACTCATACACTGAGCTGATTGGTTCTGAACTTTACCAACATGATTTTGGTGTAGAGAGCATCATTGAGTATTTTCAAATCTGCAGTTTCTGGTGATACTGAAGTCTGTCCTGGAAGCACTCACGGATGTGGACTGAACATGGGAGTAAACACAGAAAGTTGTGCATGAAGTCTGATTCTGTCACTGACAACCTTTGGTGTTGGTGTTGCTGAGCTGTATAGGTGTAATTGGCCACTTGTTTCCTTTCCTGGGGTAGAGTGAGTGGTTAAAGTGTATATTGGACTGTTTGCTTAAATGTCTTCTAACTTTGCTTAATTGCTCCTGCAGCAAAATTGAGGATGGTGACATTAAATGAGAAATTATTATGAAAAAGGTCAGGCATGGTATCAGAAACAAACTGAAGCATTATGTGACATTTTGAAGACTCTACGTAATACGAGATTCAGGAACAGACTGAACAGGAAAGTGAGTTCCAAATGTCATTGACAAAAACATAATAAATTTCTGATTTAAAAAAGCTAGGGCAATCCAAGAGTGCTGCTGTTTGGTTGCACTATATTCTTAACTGCAGATTTATTTTTTTTTTACTATATATCTTACAATTTGAGAACTATGGGACACACAATGAAATTGTTGGTACATTTGTGAACAAGCAAAAATGTTTGGGTTTTTTTTCAGAGAATGAATAATTAAATCACGGAACTTATAAATACTTTGGAAGCAGCACTAATCTAGATCCAGAAAAAGGACAGAAAAAATAATTTCCCATAGCAGATACTAAACACTGCAAAAATTTTAGTCAGGTCAGCAAAGGCAAAGTCCAACTCACGCATCTTAATCAGGCCAGGAATAGCATTTATCTGCTTTGAGAACATGGTGTAGGATGATTCAGAACTGACTTACTCATGGTGAACTTGATTCAATGGTCAAGACTGCCTATTAGAGAGAAAGCTCAAGGCTTGGTTTTCCTAAGAAACAGAACCCCTAATGATGCCATAAGTGGTAATTGAATTGTTGATGAGATTTTAGAGAAATGTGACAAATGGTCTCCAACACAGGATCTGACAGGATCTGGCTGACCTCTGTAAGAGACATTTGTAAGAGACAGCAGCTAGAGAGGTACTATGAAGGAGATCCAGGACTTCCTGCCACGCATTAAGGTGGTGATGGACACATGCCCAAGCAGCACTTTGATTCTGTGCTGGGGTCAGATGCAGGTGCACATCCCATCATTCACAGCCCTGAACTTCCTTCAGAATTAAATCTAGATGTGCAACAGAGAAAAGCTTCATTTTAGTCTGGACGGGTACCTGATTTGGACAGATGGGAAAGTGATATCCTGAGATACATGGCAGAGTGCCATTGCTCTGGATTTTAAATAGCCTATGAGAGGCAGAAATTGGAAGAAATAAAGCAATAAATCTTACAACTGAGAAAACCTCTGTCTAAGAAAAAAACTAAGTGGGGCGTGTATCTGGTATAACACCAATGATATATTGAATTTTTTTGTCAGTTATCAAGACTTCCTGTCAGGCCCCTTTGTGATTGCTATATATAGCAAATTCTGCACCAAGATATCTTCATGGATCTCTTACATGACTGAAATATATTTTCTGAGTAGATGGGGGTGTTGAGATGTAGTCATGATTATCCCACATCTTTCACTATTTCATACTTTACTTGTTGGCCCAGCAGTCCAGTAAATCATCACCAATACAGAAGACAAACTCAGACTGTGGGGTACAGTTTGAATCAGTGATTTTTTTATTTTCTTTTTTCTCCATACAACCCTACCTTTTCTCTGCTAGTATTTTATTGCAAAAATCGGTCATTTTCTTCTTTTGTGTACCTCTGTTAAAGTCAGTGAATTCAGAAACATGGACTTGGGTGGCTGTGCACTTCTTTGAAATGTGCCAGATTATCAGAAAACAATCTTAATGAATGCTATGGAATGAAAAAGAACTATCAAAACTCCTGGGTTTTTCATTTGGTTTGCCAAAAAGCATTCAACAAACATACATTTGTGTCTTTATCAGTAATATATTTCCTTCTAACGTATAATATGATGAAACATATGCCAACAGATAATAAAGCACAAGGGCAATTTAAATGTGACTTCATGACTGAGAAAAATGGCACTTGAGGTCCAAAGCAAACAGCTGAGGAAGCACGACATGAGTTCTAACCTCATATTTAAAAACGACTGTGCAGGGGTTTTTATATTTTAATTCTGGCTCAATTTCAATAAAATATATAATATATAGTAGGAAGGATAACAATTTCATTTTATTGAAATCCATTATTTTATTAAACACATTAGCTATAAATGGTAGTAAAATTTACAGCTCATTTAATGGATATGAAGGTAACAAATTCTTTAGAATACACCAAAGCTTTGAAGAGTTATGCCAGTACTTTCTGCAGAGAGAAGATGGAATCAAATAGAATCACAGATTCACAACTTTTTTCCTCATCCTGTTACTGATGTTCAAAATGATACTTTTAAAGTTGCTGCATATGAAGCTGGCATATGAAGACTTGTGATTTCAGGCTCCAATCAGTTTACATTAGGTGCTCTTGCTTGCGTATTTCTGCCATACTTAATTTTAAAAGTGCTTTATTAATACTATATTTAAAACCAAAATCCAGAACAGCAGCCTTTTAAGGATTCTGTTGCTTTGTGCTCCTGGTTAGATTTTTGTGGTTAGAGATCCAAATTTTTGTTTCACATCCAACAGCTCTGTTATGAGAAAAAAAATAATGATGGGGAAAATGCTTGCTCAGTGATGATTCCTGGTGTATATCAAATGGAAGAAATAGTGCTTTTAGTGAAAAATGGCTTCTCTGATTCCAGGCTTTACATGCAAACTAAAATTGAGAATTTGTAATCTGAAAGAAGATAAACTGTACTAACAGTACAGAATGAGCTTATGTCAAACCCACACTGGTTCAGAAGCAGCCAGACTGGTTTTCCACACCTCAGGTGTGGGCAAAGGAAGCAACCAGACCAAGGCTATTGCTAACACCCCAGAGTTTGCTGCTTTAGAAGACCTTCTGCTCTGCCTGAGCCTACAGCAAGCCTATACTGACCCGATACAGTCAGTTACCAAGTGGATGAGAGCTCCATTATTTCTTTAATAGCTTCTCAGCATTTCACTTTCTGATTACACAGTATTTCCTGTAACAAGCTTACTTTCAGATCAGATTCTCCTTGAACATACCTGTGTGTTAGAATTTTACCTCTTTTCAGAAAGGACTACATTCCTGCAGGCCAAAAATGATCAAAGAGCAGATTCTCTGACAGATGACATATATTCCTATATTTGCTCCTGTAGATAATGGATTTAGTCTGCATGAACAGTGGATTGAGTTTTTACCAACACCAAAAATCACCCTGTGAAAATCTGAAACATACAGATACCCAATGCATCGGAGACCTTAATAACAACACACATTTTGTAAAGTTTACATTTGCCTGCATGCTGTTGTTGTATGTACAGAGAGAACCTGTGGTTGATTATGCAGCTGAGATCCAGGAATTTCTGCTTCTTTTTAAGCTTGAAACGCTGTCTGTCTTTGTGGTCTGGATAAGTACTTTTTAAAATTTTCTCCACCTTTTTCTAGTTTCACAGTAAGTCAATCACTCACAAGACTGTGGCTACAATTTGCTGGTATGGGTAAATGTCGGTAAAGGGTTTTAAAAATAAAGCCTAATACAATTGCTAAATTTTAGTGTCGCAGAGTGTACCAGTTAAATATTGGTTTGTATTTCGTGCTGTATGGCATGTTCATGGGTGATTACCTCTTTTCTTCTCTCATAATACCATTTTTCCCAGATTATTCACTGAATACCAACCCTTCTGAGATGCAGACAGCCCACCAGGTCAGTCGCAGGCATCTCAACATTCAGCCAGGACCAGCAAACTGTCTGAGCTCTTCCTACACTAGATTCTGTGCTGTGTGTCTGTGCCTAATAGTATTTAATTTACTGCAACTTGCCTTTGCAGTTACTAGGGTTTGTGGGGCTATCATTTTGGATAATACACTGGTAGAGCCTACTCTGAGAAGGGTTATAAGAAGTCCTCCTAATACCAGAATGCCTCAAAGAGTAGCTGGCTATGTAGGAGAAAGGAGTATTCTGGTTTGAATAGTCATAACTCTCTGAAAACTGAGAGTAAGATATCAGAATCCTTATTTCTTCACAAATTCCTTTTGATCACAAAAACGTGATCATTTTGCAAATTACATTTTCATAATTGCAAATTGCTCAAAGTATGTCATAGAAGCTTATCTTTAGAATATACATTGAAATATATGTTTTTAAAGGGCTAGCAAATATATTCTTTTCTGAAAGCATGCCTACTGTACTTTATCAAACACAAATTTAAAAAATAACAATTGCAAAATTGTATTTTTAACTAATTGAGGTTTCTGTGTGAACAAAGAGAGCTCAGCTGAGTCTTAAAATATGTCTAGGATTCTTAACCGTAATAAGCACTGATTGAAAAATACTCTCTTGATTATACTTCTGGGGATTTTGTGTCTGGTCTAGAATGTTAACTCTGAAAAATGTCTGGTTTATTTTAGCATGAGAAAGCTAGATGACTTAATTTAACTGTAATTTTTCAACTCAGCACAAGCTTGAGAAGTCTTGGTTTTCCTTCCATCTCCTATGTTGCCTCCAGTTATAAAAGTACAAAAGGAAGTAGCATCAGATGACCTATGCATGGCCTTTGAATCCTAGCGGTTCATACTGCAGTTGTCAGAGAGTATGGGGCAAGCACCAAATCACTGTCCAAATTAAAGCTTTCAAGGAGGTAAATGGAATCAGTTTTATTAGGCAGAGAAACATGCCATGCAAACCCATTTTGAATTACAGATTTTCACACCTGAGACACTTCAGAGGTAAGCCCAGTTGGCTATTAGCCTTGGTGGCCCATAGTATAGTTTTGTAAACACAAAGTAGGGTGTGCGTGGTCTCTGAAAAGGGGTCCTTTTTATTTACCAAGTTTCTAAACAGTAGATCTCAGAAGAGAACCCCAGGACAAAAGGAGTCACCCTATGCTTAAGGAGAGATAGGTATCATTTGGAAGTTATTTGCTCACTGAAGAGATAGGAGGGAGAAAACATCTGTTGACTTTGGGAGGCTTGCCAAGCAGAGTTGTGGTTGATAGGACATGCTAACAAATCCAAGAAAAGTATTATTTGTGTATAGAAGCATAGAAGACACATACTACACATAGTTTTCAAAGGATGACCTTCAAACTAACACAGCTGGATTTTTCCTGTGATCCAAATTATACCCGTAGGCTGGTTATCTACCTTTGCTTTGCTTGAAGGAACAAAATGGAGGCTAAACCAGTTTTTCTTAAATATTTTATATATGCACAGAAGACAGCTCACTTTGTCAGCTGTTCTTCAGCCTTCCAGGTGATTTAGAAGATATATTTGTACTGAAACTAGGAGCGAAAAACCTGAAAGACATAAAAAAAATACACCTGTATTTTACAAATTAAAATACGGCTTTATTACAATCTGTGATCAAGATTGAAACCTGTTGGTTTTCTTTTCCTTAACTTTGAGAGTAAACATCCTGGCATATGTTAATTTAGATATTTTATTCTAGGATGCTCCTGTGCCTTCACTGTCATAAGTGACACTTTAACTCTGGTGCTCTCATGCAGGTCTTGGTAGCTATATTCCATGTATGCACAATTGTTAATTCACTTTGTCCTGTCTGAAATTGCTGGGATAGACTCCAGTTTAGGCCCTGTTTTTATGTGCCCTGTTCATTTTCAGAAGATGAATTAACTTGTGGAGCAAGATGCCTTTGACAAGAAAAAGCAAGATTATCTGTAGCTGGTGATATTGTTATGAAGCAGTTGTGCTTAGAGATTTATTTTTTTTTTTAATGACAGGTGAATAAAGTATCCTGAAATATCAGAAGCTTTTAATCTCCATCATTGTAACAACATATGTGACCAAGTAACCATCCATAGATAGGACTTTGTGAGAGCCTTGCAGGGCTCATTTCCATATTACTAGGCTTCCCAGAAAGCCCAGAAAGGAATCACTCTGAAACTCAAATGAATCTCCTGTGTCAGTCTGTGAACTGTTCTGAATATATCCTGGCATAAATGAGACGTGGCATGGCATAAGCAGCTCTTTCACTATTAAACAAAGCAGCCAGAACACGGAATGGTACCTACAGCCCCAAAACATGTGTGCAGGGCATTCACACATGAACAGGCCTTTCTCTGGTCATCATGAAGTCAGACTTTGCACTGCAATTGTGGGTTGTTGTCCTTGAATCCATAACATTTTGTCTGCAGCATTCATAATTTTGAGCAAGAGTCTTAATTCTTGCCAGATATAAGCTTGCATTTTTGGTCCTTTGACTGACGATTCAGTTTAGTCAAAAAGAGTTAAAGGATGTTAAAAGCCTGTCGTGGACTAAATTATTCACCAGTAGTCAATACAGAAAGGAATATTTCCAGGAACTAATGACATTGCTATCACAAAGGTCTCAGAGGAAATTAATTTTCCTTATGAATCAGGAAAAGGCAGAAGCAGTGGGAACTGAAAGAAAGGAGGATAAAGTCAAGGAACAGACTCGTTACCTACTGAGTGGTGAAATTGGGCAGGTTTTTCTGAGATAAGGTGAAATCAAGATTATTTGTGTTTGCAGTGTCTATACATACACTCCTTTCAGTCATCCACTGTTGTGTGCATGAACTGAAGTTTGAAGAATGAGAAGTACTTCTGATCTCCAAAGGATATCTTACTAATTGCCAGAAATGTGATAAGTTCCATTCTCTTTCAGGAAATTACTCAGGACTGGGACTAGTTTCAATATTTGGGTAAATCTCTTGGTCAAAGAAGGCTAGGTAACCTATTCCTTCACCCTGTTGTACCATTCTCTTATGGGCAATTACCAGAGAATATCACCACGTGGCTACTATTACTGTTAGCTCCTTAGTTAAATGGAGTTAATTTAAAATAAAGACAGTGCTTGTTGTCAAAAAAAGTAAAAGGAATGTTGGTGAGGTGGTGTGGAACAATTTAGAACTTGTTTGTCAAATCCTTTTTATTTTTTTGTTTCTTTCTTCATAGGGTATTACTCAGAGTACTCTAAGGATTTCTGTCTCTTAAAAAAATCCTCAGGTTGCTGTATCTTGAGCTGGGAAGCTGGGGAAAAATAATCAGCATGAAATATAATTATTAAAATGAATTAAACAAACTGGATGGAACCCCCAGTGCTGGGTAATATAATAATGGAACCTCAGAGCTAGGAAATGGGCAGCTGGCACATCTCTTTAATCGTATCTGCCTGGCCATCTCATCAGTAGAAAACTCTTTCTTGCTTTATTTCCTCACTCCACCTGTGGTCCCAGATGGTATCAGGAAATGCAGAAACACAGAAAAATGAAAGCAGCAGAGTCTGTTAAATAGACCAATGCGCCTGTTTAAGGATTTATGACAGAGACCGACAGGGTCTCCAAAAGGCAGAATCAATCTCATAACTTTCCACGCAATCTCCAAAAAAAAAAGATAGTGAACAAAAAGAAATTAAATATAATTTCCCATGAGCTTTAATATTGTTAAGATTTATTACAAATCAGCAAGGGCTGAGAAATATGTCTTTAGTTCTTTGATGTTACTCCTTAATTTCTGTATCTTCTGGAGCTCTCTAATATTGGTAATGCTAAAGTCTGTGTAAGAAAAAAACTTCCTAACTAACTGGAAAGAATTTTGTTTGATTTTAAGTCTTTTAAGATTTTAAGTCTTCCTACTTTCACTTCAGAGGTCTTCTGAAGGTCTCTATTTCTTTATATAGAAGATATAAATATGCTTTTAATGGATCCACTGCTATTTAAACTCCTGTGATGATTGTGGCCAAATGGAAAGCTTAGGAAAAGTCCATATTTTACAAAATCCCAGAGATTTTGAGTGTTTAAATTTCAGTATTACTATTCTGTCCTGGTAAGGGGGTATGTTGATCTGCATACCAGGGTCCATGGAGGACCTAATTATGGCACCAGCTTTACTTAAGGAGACTGCTAAAAAGAGGTGTTATGAAAGAAGACGGCCCACAGAAATACATGGCCGGGCTGGGAAATGCTTCAGAGAGGCTTTTACATGTGAGATCAAAGGGACAAGGTGGGAATCCAGGCCAGCAAACATTACGGGGATGAAGATGGATCTAATTTTCCCTGTTTCTGCAGCAGAGAAGTGATCGTCCTGAAGACAAGGAGCCAAGAACAAATGAATCCCAGGTTGGACAGAGACCTAAGACTGATTCTATTATCCTTGGATTTCAAGGAATGACTATGAACTCTTTGCTACCCCTGAGAAAGGTGGGAACTTGAATCACCTCGAGTCCTTTGCGTGCCCTCTCCTTTCCACTTGGTATCAATTAGAAGGAATTTTTTGAGAAAATAACCCATCACTTAATTTTTATATCTCTCTAAATATTTATAATCTTATATCAATACTAAGTTTTACTGTTGCTGATTTTATTTCTTCAGGATGAAACTCTTACCAAATGGTTTGCTTGCAAAACTTGTCATTAAACATAGCAGCATAAATAGCTATGGATAAGAGATGTTTGTGGTGTTTTGGGTTTGCAGATCCTCTAGAACTTTTTCTGCATTTCATAATCCTTTAAATGGGTGAAATGTGCCAAGTCTTTCTCCCCCTAATTTAATACTCTCGCTCAGCCAGTGTATTTGTAACTGGGTGGAATTATGTGTTATTTAAATAATGACTCCTGTCTGAAAGTAATTTCTGCCCTGTTTGTGGAAGAACTGTGCACACAAAAACAAAACCTGTGGCAGCTTAGGATTTCTGTTTGAAATCCTGAATGGAATAAAATGAGTGGAAATAAAGCCTCAAAATATTGTGTGTTGTAACTCCTTGTTCTGTTCTAAACATAGAAATCTGAACTATTAAGAGGTCCAAGTTCTGGTACAAACAATTTTCTCCTTCATTTTAATAATTGCCATGTAGTCAGACGTGGTGACAACAAACTTTGATCCTTACAGTAGTTTTCATAAATCTTCAAGTTGCATCTGGGTTGATACTAGTCAAATAATTTCAGAACACATTAACGTAAGTTGTTGTTTGCTAGATCTACGTAGATCTATTATAAGAATATCAAAATTTGAGTGCATTGTGTGTTGTCTCTTGTGAAGGATACTTGGGAGTATTGGAAACCTGGAAGATAAATCTTATGGTTGCCTTCATATCAACAGTGCAATAGAAAAGCACCAATATTCTTTAGATAATGAGAACAGAATGTGCCAAATAGCATGCAATCCTTAGCTCCAACGTTTTATTTAAATATTTACAGTAAACTATTTATTCACTCTAGATTTCCTATTACACACATATATAAATTATATATAAATATGTCCACGCATATATCAGAATGCTAGAAAAAGTCATGTTTATATAGACTTCTGTAATTTTCCCTGGAACATATTTTTTTCTTTATGCCTGTCCAGGTTTAGAACTATCTCTGAAGTATTATCAAAGTAGTAAAGGAAATGGCTGAAATTCCACTAAAGCAAGGTAAATATTGTTTTTAAACATTGGATTAGAGTAAATCTAATCCAGCCTGCACAGTTAGGGATTCAGTGCTCTGCACAGTGCTACCTCAATTCCCAGAAAGAATGACTGTAAGCAGAAATATAATATTCTGCCAGGAAATCACTAGTTCCGAGTTATTAGATTCCAGCCCTAGTTGAGGCTGAGGCAAGGAGACGGCACAGGAAGCATTCAGAGTTCTTTGTAAGTGTGGCTTGACATTTTTTAAATAATCTATTTCCAAAGGTAATGGAAATGATGGACTGCAGCAACTGAACTGCAGGTGTACAGAGACCCTCCTGTAAACTGTGATTATTTCTTCTTTTCCTGTTGGAAGGATAAGTTCAGTGTGAGCACAAGGATTTCATTCTGTTCTCTAGTGCTCAGACTTGAAGCATTTGTACCTTTTGCAGTCTGAAATAACTGTATCTATCTTTGCATGAATCCCTGTATGTGGGATGCAGAATGTCTGCTCTCTTCGTGCAAAGCTGACAAAATTTCAGTCTTCACTAAACAACTCAATAAGAATCTGGGACCAAAACCCCTCCAAGGTTATCGAAGTTGGTATTTGATGCCATACTCTTCTGTGCTAAGGAGCTGTACAGTACCCATTAAGAGGATCCTATTATCTACGTGTGTGAAGTAGGTAACTCAAACCAAATAGTCTGCAGTGTATTGATCATGAAAATTATTTTTTTGTTTTTAATCAGAGGAATACTGGTATTTTATTTTCTTTTTCCTTTAATTTTAATGAATGTCTTTTGGAAAAACATTCTGTAATGTTGGTCTTTTGTCATATGGGACCTGTAGTTCAGGTATTTCATGTTCCTCTTACCTACTCTCAGTTGTGTTTCCCAGCCAGACAACATCTACTCTTTTATTTTTCAGCATAAATTCTTACTGATTCTTCGTGGGACAATTCTACTAGTTACATTTAACTCGTCTAGCTAACAGATCAAATTCTTAACTGGTCAGCCTTAACTAGAATATTAAATAGCACTGAAAGGCTGTTTACATGGATTATAAAAACTAATAAATAAATAAATCGATGCCCAGTTGGAAGTGGGCAGCTATTGTTTACAATAAATCCCCATAACACATTTCCTACCATAGCAAACATTTGTATTCCTAGTTTTAGCAGGGGTAAAGGACTGCATCTACTATGGAAAAATAATTAAGTTCCTTTCTATGCTCTAACTATATAGGAACAGCCCCCCCCCTCCGCCTCCCCCCCTTTTTTTTCCCCCTGTCCATAACAATCTAGTTACTGATGCAAGCACACTCTGGTTAGGTAACTCCAGGTAATGCAATCAGGGAACAAGCAGGGTCCTCTTAATGTTCACTCTTTCATCTTGAATAACTATCCCTGAAATTGCTCTAATGTTTATTAACATTTACACTCATCAGAAGGATCTTAAACGGTATTTAGTTTGGCAAGTGTCCTGCCGTTCAGACTTGTCAGGAAATTTGCTATCTTTGATGGCAAACTCCAGGCCAGCCTGTGCCACTGTTCAGCAGATCTGATTAATCTCTTAAAATGGTTCATTGAGAGCTTTTCACTAAATTTGCAGTTCAGTCCTTCTGGTACACTGAAATGTAAGTCTTGGGGTGCAAATAACAAGTGTGTGAATTCACACAGTAAATCCATGAAGATATTTTCAAAACCCCAACTAAACCAGAAGCACAGATTTCCAGAATTTCCTGTTCTCCTCAGTGTTTACTTCATTGGGTCCAATCGCATTTCAGGTCACAGTAACCTTCAATGGGGGAAATGATGAAATAACCACACAGATACAGTAGAAATAGAATAGCTTTCTGACTGATGTCCACGTTATAATTTTTCACTGGAATCCTTATCAGAAATTGTAAATCTAGCAAAGGTAAAGCATTTTGCAGAGATGTCAATTCCTGTGAATCTTAATTTCAAAAAACACTGGAAAAAAGCATAGCTATAACTGTTATGTTGATCTACTGAGATTTTAGTAAGAAGAACAGCTGGATAAACACTGTTTCTAAAGTTAATAATATGCTATTAGAGGTATGAGGTGCATCTCCAACGTAATCTTCATGAAACAATCATGTTTTTTTCCTCAGTAATAAAACTCATGCTAAAATATTTGGGCTTGCCAGTCAAAGCAACAGAAAATAAAATAAGTCTATTTCGTTTTTCTTGGATCTTGTGGAAAGATATTACTTTTTAAATTGAAGCTCTGCTACCTCATCTGTCAGGTTAATTTCACCAATGTTTTCCATTTCCTTCTGTTGAAAACCATTAAAATTATGATAAATAATATGAAGCTTCATCTCAGTACACTGTTTATTTAAGACAATTGATGCGAATGAAAGAATTTTGGTCTCTTTTTCAAAGGCTGCAGTATTTCCGCTGTCCAGATATAGCCTTCCTAAAGTGACCTGTTAGTTAATTTTGGTTAATGTCATAAATCCGTCTAAAAATTTGCTTTACAACTTGTTCATAAGCCTGGAGTAAACACTCTAGGCTAATCCTGTCTGCGTATTCTCATTCCACACTCATTTAGTGTAGGATGCCGCCTGCCCACTATCTCTGCCTCACTGAAGTAGACAGTGTTACAAACGAGAATTTATTTCCCATAATTGTTCTGCTTGACTGGTCTTTTTGTCAAGATTAAGACATCAACAAACTGCCTGAATTTGAACACTGGCGGTTGCCCTGGATGTTTTGCTGAACCAACGACAGAGTGAAAAACTGTGCCTTTCCAACAGCCAAGGGGTTGTGGTTATTACTAGCCCGGATTGGGTCTGATCTGGTAAATACGGGACAGCATACCCTGTGCGCCATCAGGCAGACTGGCCGGTTTGGAAGGAGCAGAAGATCTCGACCATGTGAATGCTTGACTATTTTTAGTGCTTGAATTTCATTTTTTGCGGCTGATGTACTTAACCTGCGAGCTCAGAGACTGGAGGCTGAAGCCTGTCACTGGGTGGGTGCGAGACCAGCCTGACCACTGCATCTGTTCTCAGAGTCCCTGTGGCTGGGGCAGGAGCAATCTTCCGTATCTTTCACTGGCCAATTTTCCTTCTGTACTGCCAGGACCTGTACAGCTGGGTGGTTTGAGGTACAGCCCTGATGGTACCCCGTTTTATAATACTGCAGTGGCATTCTCACCTCTCATTTGCAACAGCTTTACCCTTTACTTGAGAGGAAAAGTGTGTATTCATATCTTTTAACCTGCTAACTTCCATTAGTTTTTTGTGAACAACTTCCAAAGCCCCAGGCAGCTGCCAGCCTTTGGCTTGCCTGTGTTCATAGAATCCTATGATTCTAGAAGGGGCCTTAAGATCACCTAGTTCCAACCCCCCTGCCACGTGCAGGGACACCTTCCGCTAGACCAGGTTGTCCAAAGCCCTGTCCAACCTGGCCCTGAACACTGCAAGGGATGGGGCAGCCACAGCTTCTCTGGGCAAGCTGTGCCAGTGCCTCACCACCCACATTTGGGAAGATTTTTTTCTTAATGTCTAATCTCAATCTCCCCTCTGTCAATTTAAACCCATTCCCGCTTGTCCTGTCACTACACGCCACGTAAAAAGCCACTCTCCGCTCCCTCAGCCCCGCCGCCTCCCATGCGCGGCTGCCACGGCGGAACAGCAGAGGGCGCTAGCTCTCCGCCGCTCCGCTTGGACGTGCAGGCGCCTCAGGCCTGGCTGCCGGGGGGGAAGCAGGGATCCGCGGTCCCCGAGGAGCAGCCACCTCGGGGCCGGGGAGAAGGCGTTGCGTTGGGTTTGGACAGCGGCCTGAATCGTTCTTCAGCTGTTCTGCCCGTGCCAGTCCGTCACCGGCAGTTCGCAGTGTTGATAAAACAAAGATGAATTGTACGAGGCATGGTTTAAACACCTTCCCTTTCACTCTGCCGTCCGAGAGACAAATGGGAAACACCTGAAGCTAATGAACTTCTGGCGTCCCGCTGGGCTGGCCGGCTGTGCTCCTGCAGGGTGGGATGCGGTTCCTGGGTGCTCGGCCCTCGGCGCGGGCGCCCTTCGGAGCGCTGCGGTCAGAGCACCTCTCTGCTCCCAGCCGGCCCTGCCGCCTGCCTCCGCAGGTGGAGTGTGGTCAAGCGTTGGCTCCTGACAGAGTAGCTTTAAAAACCTTTCCAGGGCAAATTTCAAAAGGTAGGAGAAGAAAACTGCTCCATCTCTGCACAGGAAGATCCGTGTGGATACATGTGTTTATTTGAAGTGGGTATATTAAAAATGGTATTCATTTAAGCCTAACAGGAACAACATTTCTGTTGGTGTTGAGTTTTTCCACAGCTGCAGGGGTTTTGATACTATTTTGCTTAGAGGTGTTGCTAGTTTTCAATGTAGAGCAAGTCATGATACGGCATTTCCAGTATCCTGAGAGAGAATCTCAAGGGCAATGGCATATTCTTTTCAAATATGGGAGCTTCACTTTCTTTTTCTTAGTTTTTAGTAAAACTGCACTTTTCTTTTTACATGCCATTTTCTTTAGCGACATGCCACATAATTGATAGTCCTGAGAAGCTTTGGAGCAAAAAACTTATTTTTTAAGCTTTAGAATATTTTTCGGCTTCTGGGCAGGGTTAGTTCTCAGTGGGAATACCATCATCCGGTTTGGAAATAGAGATATGAGAGGTTTGTTATTGAGACATTAGAGGGAGAGGGAGATCTTGTGCTCTGAAACGAGTTTCAGGGCTCTAATTCCACATCCTCTGCAATATTTACAAGGCAGTCGGCATGAATGTAATCTGGCTTTACTCAGTGGAGTTCCTCCTGATCTATACACTGCAGTAGAAATCAGAAACAGATACTCCACATCTGTTTCTGGTTTTCCACATGGGAACCAAAACCTGTAGCATCTAAACCTCAATCCATACATTTTAATATTTTAACTGAGATATCTCTCCAGTAAGATTAATTTAGGAGGTAAGGGCTGCTTGTGTTCAAGGCCAGGTTGGATGGGGCCTTGAGCAACCTGGTCAGGAAGGTGTTCCTGACCATGATGGGGAGTTGGATCTGGATGATCTTTAAGGTCCATCCAGCCCAAACCATTCTGTGACTTGCCTGCTATGGAGGTGATACAGGTTAATTAATTAGCATCTTTTGCAGGCGCTTTTTAAAATGCACAGCACTAGAAGTACGGAGCCACCAGTTACTTAAATGCACCTCCAATTAGCAGTGCTTTTCTGACTTGCCTCAGCAATCAGTTTTAAAAGCCATGTATTTTCTGTGATCCTGTCTTGGATGCAGTAAGGCAGCAGCATTGGCATTGAGACATACCACAGCAGGGTTTGTGGCCTTTCCCAATGACTAGGTGTTATCATGGTTATAGTTCTAGATGTTACTATATAGAATAAATGATAGGCCCTGAAGTAAAGTCCTGTAAACATTATGCACTGAAGGGATAATGACATCATAATCAAGCAGAAGAGCAAGGCTCCAGAGCTTGCTCTTGTCACCAGAACCTTCTGTAATTACAGATTTGTCCATGGTAGGTTCCTGTTTCACATTTTTCCCTTTATAATTCAGAGAACCAGTAAGCGCTTTTAGTGGCAACCAGGTTACTAGTAGAGGAATATAATCTGACAGCTAAAAATTGTAACTATCAACACTGGTATTTTGCACAGCCTAAATTGTTATCAGTATCAAATGTACTTGACTGAATAGGATGGTTCTGTTAAGGGGATTAATGCTCAGCAGAGGTTTTTTTGTGAAAACTACTTCTTACACAGAAGTCAGGGTGGACAGAGAAGGTAATTCAGGGTGTTTCAGTTGTCTCATTGAATGATTCTCTTTGCAAAGAGGTGATGACTGTATTTGGAAGGTATTTCGGGATGTAGTGTGCTCCCTGCCTTACTCAGAGTAACACATGGGTATATTTGCTGTATAAATGGAGAGCAGGGATGGGGCATAGCCAGATGTGCTGAGGTGAAAGAGTCATTTTGGGACTATAGGTGTCTCAGAGCAGTTCTGTTGCTGGATGCTGACTCCCTGCATCTGGCCTTTAAGAAGTGTGTCTAATCATCTATACTTCTGATGACTTCTAGATGTTTTGTGTCTTCTCACATGACTACTTAAGTAATCTTTAAATTATCACAGGACTGTGCCTTTCTAAAGCACAGTACTGTAATTACAGTGCTGCAATTACATTTGTCCATGATTTATGACACACTTTCAGTGAACAAAGAGTGAACATTTGTCCTGGGTTCAGCTGTAACAGTTATTTTTCTTCCTCTTAGTAGCTGGTGCAGTGCTGTGTTTTCAACTTTAGTCTGAGAACAATGCTGATAACACACCAGTGTTTTAGTTGTTGCTAAGTAGTGCTTACTCTGATCAAGGACTTTTCAATCTCATGCTCTGCCAATGAGGAGGGCGCAAGAAGCTGGGAGGAAGCAGAGACAGGACACCTGACCCAAACTAACCAAAGAGGTATTTCATACCACAGCACGTCATGCCCAGTATATAAACTGGGGGCAGTTACCCGGAAGGCCCAGATCACTGCTTGGGTAGACTGGGTGTCGGTCGGCGGGTCGTGAGCAATTGTATTGTTCATCACTTGTGTTTATTGTTTGGGTTTTTTTTATCCTTCCCCTTTTAATTTTATTTTTCTCCCCTTGTTATTTCGCTTATTATCTATATTAGTAGTAGTTTTGTATTGCACCTTAATTACTGGACTGTTCTTATCTCAACCCGTGGGGTTTACATTCTTTCGATTCTCCTCCCCATCCTGCCAGGAGCTGGTGGGGGGGGAATAAGGGGAAGAGTGAGCAAGCGGCTGCGTGGTTCTGAGTTACCAGCTGGGCTTAACTCATGACAGTCCTTTGTGGTGCCCAACAAGGGGCAACTGGTAGTGACACGGATTGGTCCTTTGGTTCAGCTGCAGTGTCTGTCAGTGGGGTTGCAGTGGCTGCTGTGCTCATTGCTGCGGATGGAGCAGCCACATTGTCTGTTGCTTTGCCATCAGATCCAGAGACATATTTTTCTTGCTTCTGACAGAGCAGGGCTCTGTAGGTGTAGGCCAAGCCCCAGCAAGTTGCAGTGATTTGTCCTCTGGTGTTGCCAGGACCTCAGCCCACTTTGTCTAAGTGTTTTACCAGTTTTTGTCAGATTTCGCACTTGTTCAGGGGTGAAGTTCCAAAGCACTGGAGGGGCCCACTGGCCTGGGTACTTGCCCATGA
>JANEMJ010027195.1:0-10032 GCA_024361745.1 Cacatua alba
TGGCCATATTTTGATGAATCACTCAAGCAGCTGTGTTAGTCTTGTGCAAACCTGTTATGCTGAACCTCCAAAGCAAGCTGATTTTGCATTTCATTGTGCAGATCACCACAGAGACTATTAGGAAAGGCAGTATCTACAGCAGAAGCTTACTTGGTTCAGCATTCATTTGCAGACCCGATTTCCAGCTTTTACACATGCATTTACATTTCCTCCTGTCAGCAGTCTCTTCTCCCTCTTCTCTCCCCCACTCTCTTCTACTTTCAGTTGCTCTGTATCTGTTGTCTCAAATCTCTTTCATCCTCTCTTTCTCTATTGTATTCTGTGTTCTGATTCTCCCTGGCCTCATGCAGGTATGGACCCAACTAGCTTCTGTCCCTCTGAAAAAAGTAGGGCAGTCTGACTTCCATAGTGAATAATGGTCATCTGCAAGGAGATCAGCTGAGGGCTTAAATCTATTCAAAGCAGGGAGGAGTGGCAGCAAAATTAATAAAACCCAAAGATAAGAAAATTCTTTTTTTAAACCAACATAATCAGACACTTATAGAAGCAAGCAAGCAAGCAAGCAAGGAAGCATACAAACCTCACACTAAACCCAAAATACTTGTTGAACAGAAGGGGAGGAACTGAACAAAATATCCAGAGGACAATCGGCATTCACCTATATGTTGCTTTTTGTATTTGTCTCTTGTGCAACTCCAGTATCTCAGCTTAAGCACAAGTACATGAGTTCATGGATGCAAACCAGACACTGCTGCAAGCAGGTCAATGACACAATCGGTTAAGTTAGTTTTTGCTGAAGGACCTCAGCCTCTTCCTGTAGTGCCTACCTGCCCAGATGATAAAGTTATTGTGTAGTCAGGGGAAATTACTGTTCCCTCTGTCAGGTATGATGTGGGTGTTTGACGTGGAAAGTACTGACACTTACCAAAGACAAGAAAAACCCATCAGGTCTGAAGCAGTGAAGAGAAGAGGTCTCCGTGACTTGAGTGAATGGATAAAACGCAAGCTAAAGAGGCTACATACACTGGGGAACAAATGAGCACATGCCAAAGGCAAAACACCCAGGCGTTAAAACCATTCTCTATTCAAATTCCCTCAAACATTGAATAGAGTATGAATAGAATGAATCTGCAAAGACACCAAAAATGCAGCTCTCAGAGGCAGTTTTTAAAAAGCATTAGACAAACGCTCTAAGAAAGGAAAAACAGGCACTAAGATTTCTCAGAGTCGACAACTACAATTGTATACTACTGAAGGGCTTGGGGGAATTTGTGACCAGAAAACCAAACATTCAACAGTTAATGCTGGACATGTTACAAAACTCTCAAAATCAATAGCAAGTTTCTGCAGTCTTTGCAGAAAACCTTTAAGCTCAAATAATTCCCATGTTACACAGGAGTTTGTAAGGATGAGAGTTTGTTTTCATATTCTTAACTGTGAATAAGTCAGCACAAGAAATAAATTATATTGTTTTAATCCAAGCAGCTTCCATTTTTTTCCGAGCAGGATTTTCCATTGTGTACTCACATGGCATTGGCAAACAAGCCAGCCTAAAGAAAACGCACCGTCCCTTCACCCGCTAATTTGAGTTGCATGTATGTAAAGTTTTAAGTACTGTGTGTGCCCTTTTAACACACGTAGCATTGTTCCTGCTGTATTAGTCACAGGTTTTTTTTGTTTTATTTAGAATTTCAAGATTCAGCACTTCACATCACCATGTGTCCAGATAATGCTAACGTGTTCAAAGTCAAATACACTTAACTTACTTTTAAGAGCATTACTGACTAAAAGGCTAAATTGGGGAGGTTTTATCAGAAAAGGCAGCACAAAGCCAGAACATGTCGTGAAGTTTCCTTACCTTTTTTCTTTGGAAGTTCACATCGAGTTTCATTGAGGCGCACTTGTTCAGTGTGTTCAGTCGTCTACAGGGCAAAGCAAATTCAAAAGATTAGCAGCCTCTGACTAAAGGGCATGACTTTTCATAAGTTCAAAAGCTTTTCTCTTATCTGCCAACTGCATGCAACAGGCTTCGGAAACAATAATAGTCATATTATTCCAGGGTATAAGACCACTGCATTAAAAGGGAATCATAGCTTTACATTGCTTAATTGCCAGGTTTCATACATTGCTTTGTAATTCATAAACATTTAAGTACTTAGCAAAGGAAACAGGTATAAACAAACACAGCTGATGGCTGGGGAAATTACAAGAGAAGGAGGTAAACTGCCTTCTGCAGGACTGTAACATAATTGGTCTAACAGGTGGATTTCAAAGCACTGGTAAAAGACAGAAGAGAAAGATGCAGTTCCTTGCTTCAGGAACTTTAAAATGTCCTTTGAAAAGCTGACAGAAAGAATAACTTTTAGCAGTTAGATGTCTATCCACAGCCCATAGTTCCCTTCCCACACCTGTGGATCATTTATACAGATTAAAACACCCGACATAACAAATCTAACATCTTTAAATGAATGGTTGGTAATGATGTTACCATGGACTCTGTAAGGCTTCTGCTCCTTAAATCCAAGGCTATACGATGATGCTGGTGGTTGAAATGACAATCTGATAAAGATGGGAAGTAAATGTGTGTGTGTGCCCATGTGCAGAAACAGAGGACAAGAAAACATGCTCTTTCAATAGAGAACCTACTATGCTAATTATAATTGATTAGGTTTTTATTTATACTTAAAGGTGCTGATTCATTAAACCATCCATCTTCTAAAAGCAGAGGCTCAGAGGTAAATAGGTTTGATTTTGAATGTTTTCCAGATTTAGAGCTGTATTTCAAAATAAAGAGAAGCAAAGTGGGAGAACCATGTGCCCTCAACACTCTTCTGTAGGCTGCCTGCATCTTTGCAGCATGTCTTTGCAGCAAGAGCTGCTCCTGTTGTTTCCAGGTCTCAGGAAGAGGCTGCAAATCTCCAGAACTGATAATATTTGAAATGTTATATTGAAATATTACATTATATGTAACATTTGAAATGTTATCTACAATATATGTGGTTAAGTTACAAGGACAAGTGAAAAAAAAAAAGGAACACATCAATAATACAATCTCTCACATACCGCAAGAACATTACAGCATTAACATATTCCTCCCCAGAACTTCTAATATTAGAGATCCTTCCAAATTGACACAACTAATAAAGAACCAGCCCACCAAATGTGGATCTTCCTTACAAAATGTCACCTGCTCTTCTGTAGACAAAATACTTCTCCCTAATTCAAGCCCATAAACGCGTTATGCTGTATCAGAAAAGTCCTGTGCTCATCATATTAATGTGCATATAATGTATGCACAAGCATACCCTGAACACATTATAGTAATGTTCTTGAAATAAATTTCAGGCTTTGTGGCTCCATAGCTATATCTTCAGCATTCTGCCCACAAATCCTCTTTTGGGATTACATCTATTACTGCAAAGCTCATCTTTTGCCCAAACATGGAATTTTTCAACCCAAAGTTGCAATTTCTTGGCGCCCTGAGGCTAAATAATGCTCAGCACTTCTTTTGAGTGCAAAATATTTACATTTGTATATCAGTATCAATTCTAAATATACATAGGCACAGACACATTTCCAAAGGACTTTGGCCCAACTGTCTATCCTTGGAGATAAGAAGATAGGTGAACTGGAAGCGCAGATCAGAGTCCCTGCATCAGCTGGGCTGTGCTGAAAAGACAAGCTTTAGCCACATTTCCACACTGACATGCCGCTGTGTGCCACCTGAGTGCTCATAGCTGCATAGCTAGTCAAGCTGCTGTTGTGTCCTCACACCTTGAGCAATCAGACCAGGGATGGGGAAGTGCTCCCTGCTTCCTTGACCTAAACACGTTCTGCAAGGCTGACTGGGAGACAGGCATAGCTAAATTCACCCCCAGAGGCTCAGAAAACCCAAGGAACCACTCCCTCCTTTCAAGCTGCACATCAACTCTGAAAAACAAGACATCAGCTCCCCCTCCCTTGCTTTCATGAGAGCAGGCGCTGAAGAAACTCCTGAGAAAGAGGGCTGTCTCCTCAATGGCCCCTGGCAGATGATCGCTGCAACTGCTTCCTCAACAGTTTATACAAATCCTCTGTACTCACTGCCTACTTGCAGGTGTTATGGAGAAGATGTAGAAGAAAGTATTTTAAATACAGGGACCAGTGCTCCTTCCATTCACTATGGTATCACCTGCCTTCTAATAACTGAGGAGCAAGCATACACTTCAAAAGCAGGAAGACAAGAAAGCAACAGCCCTTGATGTACCCTTTGCCCTGTTTGCACCCAAGTACCTCTGTACATGTCCACCCAACAGTAGAAAATGTCATGGCATTTCTATGAAGACGGGATGCTTCTTCAGCATGGAAAGGTACAGAAAGCACATGATAAAACCAACAAGACCATCTAAAGCCATCACTTTCCCGCTAATGGCATCCAAAAGTGAGGCTGTGTCAGCAGGGACTGAGAGGTCATATCTATGGAAGTGAGTATCGTTACCTGAACTTGAGGTTTAGGAAGCCACACCATTGTCCTGGCTGCTTTCTAATCTGGCTTTGCTAGGAAGAACTTGCTCCATCAAAACCAAAACTACCTTCTAATGGGTGCCAGGGCCTCAACCTCAGGTTTTAAATTCAACCATCTACAAAACATTGGCATGCTTTCTGGGGCACTTCCAGTGCTGTGGGAAGATTTGCCAGTAAAATTAGAGAACTAATGATCATAGTTGTGAGTTTGCCTGGTACTAACAACTCCAATCAAAGCCAGTCTGTTTCAACTTCTTTTGCCTTGCTGATGTGCCAGCAGTGGCAGAAAACTCTTCTCATCTGCTTAAAGTCATTAGATGACTGACAGCCAAGTCCTCATCAAACCTTTCAAAAAGCAAAAAAAATAGTAGTTTCTGGCTACAAAAGGCTGTCACAAATGTCCCAGTCAAAGTGGGAGAATCACTACTTTGACATCACTGCTTAAAAACATGGGAAAAGACTGCCTGTTTGTAATGTCAACAAAGCACAAAATTTGGACTTGGGAAAACACAGGAAAAAACACATTAAATAAATGAAAGAGAGGTGGATATATAAAAACCAAATAACCTAGGATGCGTCTGAATGCCTGTCTGGAAAGCTTTACAGTATTCAGAAGAAGCCTGCAAAATATTTACTACAGCAAATGCTTCACTGATGTTAATTTTATTTCTTCTCCAGGCCATCACAGGTAAACACTACCTCTACAGTTTAACACTTATCCCTATGGTGAAACATCATCTCTATGTTTAAAAGTGTCCCTTGAAACAATACTTAAACATCAGTGGACAGAGGTATCTGGTGCTATTTTAGATGCCTTAGAGTATCAAGCCTGGCTTTCAGCTACTGCAGGTCCTCTATGGTCCAGCCAGCCATAGAGAACTCTGAGGTATCTTAGGATATCTAAGATGGCAACAGACGAGGGTATTTAGCGCTCTGAATCTCAACCCCAGTGCTGTAATTATTAACCCTTATGATGGAAGTTCTTCAGAAGTAGGAATTCTCTGACTTTTGCATCCTGCACAGCATTAAGCAGTGTTTACAAATAAACACAAGCTTGTAGCAATGCAGGACCTGATTAGCTGGAAAACCCAGTGAGGAACCTGTTGTCCTGCTTGTAGAGCCATCCAGACTTGGATCTCTGGAACTGTTCTGCAGCTGCTTCCAAGCAGCTGGTGGGGAATGCAGCCAGGGGCACAGTCATGCAGGAGGCACCGTGGGGAGGGATAACACGGACAGCACAGTGTTCTACCTTGGCAGATCTACAAATGTCCTCTCTTACAGATCATGACAAAGCAAAACATTATATGATTCCCTCAACTCCCCTCTGAGGGAAACACAACACTATTTCTTTGTTTTATCATTATTCTTACCCAAGTTTAGGTGCTGGATACACATCACCTTAGCTAGGTTCTTCTGGGGCTGTGGAATTTAGCTCCTTGTGCTGGGCTCTGCTGAGGTCCTCCCAGTACCGTTAGGGCTGGTGTGTGAAGCTCTCACTGGCATGTCCCTGCTCCACCAGTTTTGTGTGTGAAGAGAATATACATGACACCAGTCCTATCACTTTTTATCATGGCTGCAACTGAGTTACCTTATAGACTACATGCTCACATGAGATGAGTCAACTCTCCTTGAGGTCAGCGGGCACCATTCTACTGACTTCAGAGCAGGGCTTTCTGTAGTGCATGGGGAAAGCTGGGCTTATTTCCTAACAACACCTAGAGCAATACAACTCAGAAGACAGTACTGACTATACAATCATAATTTCAAAACTCTAATGGTAAGATGTCCCATATACAGCAACCTTTGGATTATTTACAAACTATCTAAGAGACAGTAGTTATGGAAAAATAGGCTGCTGGCTGCTTGGCACAATTCCAACTTTAAGAGCAAAGAGCATGGTTTAAGGGCCTATGTATCAGACTTACACACTTGTTCTTTATATTCTTAGTCACTGTATTTACGTGAATACAAAAAGCACAACGTGGCTTGGCTTTTCCTTCTCACTCTCTTATCACAGCATCCACAAAAGTTCCCAGAGCAGAGTTGGTTGCTGCTATTTTGGAAATGACACAGAGATCCAGCTATCAAATTTTCATGCCCAATTATTATTTTGGCAGGCTGACAGCATTTGCCTGCAGATTGCATGGCGATTTTCTATTGTTCATTACTCAATAAAATCTGTGTGGAATCTCCTGATAGATACGCCTCTAACCCAAAGGCTTCACATTTGGTCATTAGTCTGCCAAATTTTCAACTGATATTGTAAACAGCAAGAGTGTTAGAATATCTCAAAAAGGTCAATGGAATCTTTTACAACAGGGAGTCTTAGGCTTTCTGACTAAAATGCTAACAGCTGCCTTAAAAAAAGAAATGGTTCCTCTGCATTTGTGCCTCATGTTGTTTCGTATACTGCAGTGCCATAAGAAAACTGGTTATAAGATGAGATTGAGAGTCTGATTTCCACCAACAAGAGCAGAGAAATTCAGTGTTTATGATAAAACCATTACCATTCAGAGCTAAAACTCTGCTCAAACTGATTATCCACTCTGGCATTCCAGCTTGAAAATTATCCTCCAAATAAAAATGAGAAACCTATTTTGTTTGGCACTATGGGCTGAATGCACTATTAGTCAGTGTGAAGGCTTGGTCATGCATAGCTTTGAGGGCAGTTTTGGGTGTTTGAAGAATGGAAGTTTGGCTCCCGACCTGGGAATCAGTGCACACAGAAATAATAACCAACCTTTTTTTTCAGCTGTTTCATGAAAGTGAATCATAGCCTGCAGCTCCCGTATGATTTACTGTCATGCACCTCATTGTAACACCACCACAGAGCAAAGCAACGGTAGAAAACCGGCCACAGTGGTCAGCTGAGCTGTGAGAATTTCCAGTGCACTGAAGAGCTTGGAAGATGTTGGTTTGGCAGCTAATACAGTAACAAAGGTGGTATTGGGGGCAGTGGCTGACACTGTTTACCGGTTTTGATATATCTGGACCTTGACATTTGGTTGAATCGCTTTTTACAGGTTACTCTCCGCTAAAGCTTTGGAGTTGCTGAGTTACAGCAAATTAAATGGCTGCAATCTGCAAACTAACCTGTACATAATACTTGTATCTCTACCTGCTAAGATATAAGGTGTTATTCCTTTTTTAGATCTAAACTGTTTAAAAACTCCCAACAAAAATGAAAGCCAACAGGTGCTGTCTTCTGAAGAAAATCATAACAGAAAAAGTTACTAGACAGTAACAAAACACTTTATTTTTGAATAACAAGTTTGGAAAGATCTGTGTCTATGCTTATGTACTACAGGTCTTAGCAGTATCACTTGATTCAGGCTAACATAAAGCATTTTGTCACATGAATACATCTATCCAGCTGCTAGTTTACTTCCCAAACCCTCATCTTTTAATAAAAGAGAGGGAAAAAAAAGTCTCCAGCTGTTCAGCTCACAAATAAATCCTCATAAATATATCAACTTAGTGTGATTGTAGGTGAGTATACAGAAAGGCCAGAGGACCAAGATGAACTTTTCCCATTTAGCTATGTAGGTGCTGGATGACTGGTGACCATGACTGAAGTACTACCATTGCCAATTACTTCAGAGAAGAACGACTGGGGAGAGTCACAGAGCTATGCAATAAGTGCACCTCATTGTTTGTTTTCACAAGAAAAGGACAGGGATAGACATCATCTTTCAACTTCTGGATAGTCCTTCAACTTTGGGGGGGGGGGGTGCAGAGCGAAAGGCATCTCCACCTCCTACCACTACCACTTTCCAGTTCCCAAACTACAGCAATGTCTTCCACTATGCCAGACTGAAGCAGGGGGAGGATGTATGTGTGGGAAGAAGGTTTCTTAGCCATGGACATAGCAATTCTTCACACCAAACATCAGAGAACAGCAGTGGTCAAGTCTGCATCCTTCAGAGCAATCACTGAGTGATCAAAGTCTTTCCAACTGATTTGTCTTCAGACACAGAGGCTACTACATAGAGAAAGAGAATATTCTGTTCACTGTAATTGCAACAGACAAAATGAGAAGCAATAAGTCTCACTTGCAGTAAAGGAGTTTTGGGAAATCATTCTGACAGCTATACCCAGGAACTACCTGGATCCTCCAGGAAGGAGGGCATAGCCCAGCATGGGGAAATGGACTGATGAATTCTCTTCCAGCCTTGTTTTCTACGACTCTCAGAACCCCTCTCTGCAGTCCTCCATCACAGACCCATTAATTCCTGCAATGCACAGTACAATGTGCAGTGGAACAGCATACGCTCTCTGATGACTTTAGCCACAGTTGCAGAAGGCGGACTAGAGTTTTGTCCAATTATCTTGATGTTGGTGTTGTGAAAGTTTCCACAACATGTAATAATGCCTGCTTGGTTAGAGGCCAGATGCTCTTTTGTCCTTACTGAGGAGGAGAGGAGCAGAATCCAGCTTGAGCTGAGCACAGGAGAAAGAAGAGGGGAACAATGCCTCTGCAGTGTGGTTTTGCAAAACTACCACAGAATTGCTGCTTCTTGAGTCCTGGGGGACAGAACTTGAGCAATGCAATGCTGTATATTCATCACAGGCAGAGTATAAAAAGTTAGATAAACAGCAAACACAAGCCCTCTGGGAGGGGCAAAGCAGTGATTAGTTGTAGCAGCTGTAGTACTGTGGGGTTCTGGTCCCACTTCTGTAGCTGGTGCCAAAAGGAGAGTACCAAGGGAATCACAGCAGCATGAAAACCACGTTTTCTGCCAGAGAAAGTACTTGCTGAATTCTGCGCAGTGAAGTTTCATCTTTTATGCTGTGCTTAGACATGGGAGTTATTCATCTGCAGCTCAAATGCGAGTCATCTATTCAAGGTTTGCTTGTACTACAGCTAGTTATTTCTTAAAGGCAGGTATCTTATTCCAAATCCATTGTATCTGGGTCTTCTCAAATCATGTGATGTTTTCTGTGAGTGTAGTGAGGGTCCCACTCCAGGATTTTCCGTAAGAAAAATTAGTTCAGAATGGTAGCATAATAGATACCATTGCTTAATTCACATGGACAAGCAAACATCTCTGCTGCTGCTTCTGCTGCTATGCTAACAATAACAAATCATCTCACGTTTTTAAATTATCAAAACATAAATTTTAGGTGTTATTTACCTGCAAAGAGGTTCTACAAGGTCCTTGTCAAGAAAATCATGATCTTTCTTTACTGCAGAAATGTCAATGGGAAACTGGGAGTCTATAAAAGGAGACACAATATTAAGATAACTGCTTACTATTCAAATGAAAATACATTCTCTACATCTAAAATGCTTTGAATGTGCTTGCTCACTGAAATCTAGTATGACCGATTTCACACAGCTCTGTTTCCCTTCCAGCTGTATCTGTGACTCTTTCAGCCACTTTATTGTTTTTTTTCTGTTATAGTTGAACATCCTGTGCACCAAAGAGAGAGCAAGGTTATTTCATTTTGGCTTTAGCTGCTCTTTCTAGCACCTAGCACAAACAAATGAGATCAGGGAATTACCAACAGACTTTTTTTATCCATATG
>JANEMJ010027196.1:1548-17244 GCA_024361745.1 Cacatua alba
GCCCATGGCAGGGGGGTTGTAACTAGATGATCTTAAGGTCCTTTCCAACCCTAACTATTCTATGATTCTATGATTAAATAACTGACTAAAGTCTTTCAAAATTGGCCTTAACAGGGAACCAAAGACTTCAGGACAAACAGTATTCATCTCTTATTCAAGCAGCTACATAAAAGTATTGATTTTGTCTGTGACTCTCTATATACTGTGCAAAAATTCTTGTCTCCTGCTAAAGTACACACATACAGAAGACTCTCAGGTGTCAGCAGTGCAATTTACATTTATGCTATGCTGTACACCTATGACAGGTGTGCAACAGAAATAACTTTAGAAATTACTGAAAAAAAAATTAAAAACAATGATGAGTGTTAATGGCAATTACTAGATGGAAGATCAAACCCCAAGAGGGAGGGAATATTATGCTAATTTAGTTTATTCTGAAATAAATTTTTTAGTTTCCCAAAAACTTGTTCGGTTTTTCCACATTTAACCAGTCAGCCTAATAAAACATACAAATATTGCCTCTACTATGTTTCACAGACACCTCCTTCATAATTCCCTCTCAGAAGAGGTAGTGCTTTGTAATAAAGACAAGCAAAATCTCTCTTTGCATGATTAAGATACTAAGTAAATTTATTCAACTAAACACAATAAATAAAATCATTATACTCGTAATAAGAAGTGTCATAAATCAGCATCAGGCCCTGCCAAAATCAATGAAGATTTGCATATTAGTTTCTGTGAGAAGAAAGTATCTACAATCAGTCTGGTATGGTTATATATGTAAGTTAGGACATTCATCCTTCTTTCTTTGCATGCTAAAATCATTCCTCAAATTTGTTAGACATAGAAATAGTCATCTAAAGCACATATTTTATTGAAAAAGTCAAGGAAAATGAAAACATATCTTCCACTTTATAAAAAAGAAGTTTAATATGCTTTGAACCTATTTCAAAACCATATTCATATACCCATACCTTAATTATTTCAACTGGACATTATCTTGAAGAAACTTTTATTAGAATTATTCACAAAAATGCTCCTGAAATGTCCCAAATTAAAAGGTTATTGCCACGAATAAATTAGACACAGCCTAAAATTCGGTTTCTCAGGTATTTACTTTTGGGTACATATATTACTAAACATTTGTTCAGTATGTCATAGAAAAGAAGAGAAATGTGTGGTTACCCTGTTCCTCACTGCTGAGTGGCCACTTTTGACTTCATAAGGGGATAGCTCTGTGAGTCAAAGTAGTTGCATGCATTTAAGCTCAGCTGTCAATCTAGTCCTCAATACAGCTACATTGTGAGAAACATGCAAGGAAGTAGACTTAAGGTTTCAGGCACAGTTGTGGATTTTAGTGGATTTTTTTTCTCTACAAATATTTGAAGTTGAAAACCACATTTTGCAGTAACTCTTTATCATAAATGCAACAACCAATTATACCTTTCTTCTGAGAAGTACAGTCATAAGGAAAATTTAAAATTCTGTAGCCAAGACCAAGCAATTATTTTCCTAAACATCATCAATTTAATGTTTCCTGTGGCAAACTATCAAATAACTTTCCTCCTCTCCCCCCGCTGTTAAAATGTAGAAGTAAATAGGCAAGCTCTGCATGAAACATGTCCTGAATGTGAATTGCTTTATGAAGTAAATCAGCCTAGACTGAAGATTTCATAAATGTACTATATAATTATCTTCAAGCTGTCTGATTTTATACTGACAGACATATCACATCCTGTGCCATGACCAGTAAAGATCTATAGTTGCTCTGCTTTTATATAAGGTATTCCTCAAGCAGAGTGACAAGAACAAGAATGTTGAACCAAAATAAAGAGGTCACTACCATAAGGACATATATTACTAAATAAAAATAATTTAATGTTTGCAGGTTTTGTTGTTGTTTTGCTGTGGTTTTGTTTTTTGTGGGTTTCTCTAAAGAAAAAAAAAACAAATGCAAATATTAAAAGAAAAATAAAACTAATGATGTATATTTATTGTGCATCTGTTTCTGGCTTCTAATATCTCTTTCCCTCCACAAATTATTTGGAAGACCATGGGATTGTTCTAAGATATTTGGAGATCTGTTGGCATGCCTTTAAAAATGGTATTAATTTGGTTTTTTTACTTTCTCAGATGAACAAAAAAAGAGGTGCTTTCATACCAAGTTTTTTGCCATGATTTCTGTGGTAATTGCAACAGAGCCTCAGCCTCATATATGTCCATATTACAGGTTTTCTGACCATATCATTCCCATAAATTTTTGTGCAGAGGTCTGTCATGTGGGAGCTCATATTTGCTTTTCTGCTGGAGGACATACTTATATATTGCAGTTATATGTAAACATTGCAAACACTAATGAGGTCATTTCCTAGCAAAGTCGAGTTTCTTCATTTCCAATCTTTTGTTTCCTAAATGACCTGATACCAGGATTGATTATGGCAGAAAGAATAATTCCCAAATATTATGTCCTCAGCACAATAGTTCAGGGTAAACTCTACACTAGCTGGTAACAATAACTGAAGCATGACCCATAGAAGAGGTATGCACATCGCGCTGGAGCTATAATATGCAGTTGAATGAGTTTCCTTGGAGTGTGATATAACAATTGATAGCATGTAGAAAGGATTGGCATTTTTCTTGGTATCTGAAAAAGCAAGTAAAGCTGGAATTATCACTTCAACCATTACCACCTTCAAAGACAGAAGGGAATCCAAAGAGAATATTCTTCCCTGAGCAAGTCAATGAACGTGAAAGAGTATTTTATTGTAAAAGTAACCAAGGAATAAGTTTCCCTAGGCTAAAATTAGTTTTGTTAAATACTTTCATGCTCACTATATTCTAGCATCCATCTCTAGTGTAGATGCTTCTTAACATCATACTCTTCCTATTTTTTCTAAAAATGAAAATAAAGGGGTCTTGAATCTTTGGAAGCAGAAAAAAAGTGCATGAGGCTTCCTTTTGTTTGTTTCAGTGCTCAGAAGATGAAAAGCCATTTGAAATAAATCCTTGAAGAAATGTATTTCTTTGTATAAACCCTTCTTCCAAGAAAACTACTCAAACTCTCTCCTTTCTTAAGGATCCTAACAAATGACCAGTTATAGGATTGATACTAGCAATCAGTTAAGCATGCATGTGCCTGGGCATTAACAGCTGTTCTGAAGTGTTTTGAATCTGTTTACACATAGGAAAATTCTCTAAGCTATGATAATCAAAATTGACCTCATTTACAAAGAAGTTCCAGAGCTTGAACAGGATGAATGCACGTTTTTAGCTAATTCCCTTGACACTGCTGTTTTAATCTGCATTTTGCTATTTACAGGAGTCCAGGAAGAAAAGTATTTAATTCCTGAGACTCAGAAACTGACAAATTCTATTTGGCTTCCTGAAGTTAAAAAATACTGTCAACACACAACCAGTAAGCTTTCCTCTTTAAAGAAAGACATTATATCTGTCCTATTAATACCGTCCTTTTTAATTGCTCTTAAAAAAATCTATGCCTTCAATCTTATGTGCTTGCTCTGATGACCTATACTGTATACTTGTAGCAAGTAAAAAAACCATCAAGATAAAAATGAGGCATCTTTGCTTTGAGTAACTGTTTCTGCTAGTGTATTCTTGCTTATAAGAGTGAAAAAGCAACCTTGAACAATTTATGTAACACAACATATTCATAGAATAACATATATCTACCCAATTCAATGACCAAAATGTTGTGGGGGGCTGTATCAAAGGCTTTACGCAAGTCTAGGTAGATTACACAGTAGTTCTTCCCTTGTACACTGATACAGTCACCCCATCATAGCCTACTTATTAGCAGTAAACCACTCTTTATTTAGCACTAAAAGGGAGATGTGGAATTGATTCTTGTTCCTAATACAGTTGTATCACTCAGGTTTTATTAAAGACATAGTGATGTTGAAGATAAGGAAAAAACAAAGCTCAATTGAAAGTGAAAGTGCTTCTGGAAACAGAGAAGTTTGCAAGAGGGTAAACAGCACAAGACTGGAAAAGACATTAATCATTTTTGCTACATATCACACCTCTTTTTTTAGAATTATCTTAGAGGAATACTAACACCAGATTTAAGATAACTTTGAATATGACTGGAAATTGCTGGAAAGTGATATGCCTAACAGCAGTTGCTACAACCTTCTCTCCATCTCACCTGCCTACCTTTGCATCTTGGGTTTCTTTCTAGACTCCTTCCTGGGCTTAGGTATAAACAAACACCCTTTTTCTATTAATTCCTTTTCTTCTTGTTTTCCTCTTGCTGCTGCTCATGAACTGCTCATTATGGGGCAATGTCATTTTGATACCTGCAATATATTAGTCACAGCAATATGCAGCTCACTTCAGCTTTTTGCATAATGCAATCTCTGTGCTTAATATGCTTTAAATCTTATTTTTAATTAGAACATAAAAATCTTTGATTTAAAATTTTTGATGCATACATATCTACAGAAAAAAAAAAAATATTTGCATGATTTATCTCATCCAAAAATCAGAGAAGCAATTCTTTGCACATGCAAACAAATGAGCTTTAGCATAATAAATTAAATCGCTGCAATAATGAAGTGCTGTGGCTGAGATTCTCCATGCTCAGAAATCCTGATAGCCTAAGACTTCTGTTTTCTTTCAAGGACAGACTTATGTGTACTTGTGTTATTTGGAGGACTGTATCACATAAAGCATTTCGTACAAAATGCATCTGTAACAACACAGGACAACATACAGGCTGTCTTACAATATTAATACAGCCAGCTACACATTTGTTTAACACTAGGTTCATTAGTAGCATATATTTGATCATCATGAGAGTTTATTTTTCCATATGATATTGTCAAGTAATTGAATTTGTAAAAATATTTCTTGGAGTGACCCACTCTGTCTTGCATACTCTGGTTTTAATGCAGTTTCCATTCTCATCAGTGTTAAGCCTACTTGCAACATGTATCAGAAGTATCTTCTAAATAGTACTGAAGGCTTTTATTGGTATTGGAAAATTGAAGGAATATATTTCTATGCTACAGTACATGTCAGTTTTGCAAAGCTGTCCTAATTCTGTAGTGTTTCCTAGTATGCTAAACATAAGCAGGGAGCAAATTACAGCAGGTATATTTACCCCACAGACTTCTTGGGCCAAAGCCGTGTTTCAGAATCTTCATAACTACATTCCTCCTTCAGTGTTACTCTAACAAGCACACTGGCATCAGCTTACAGTTACCTGTTCTCATCTCAGTTATCATAACTTGCCTTTAGAGAAGTTTTATACTTACCTGAAAGGAATCAGTAAGAAAATATGAATTACATTCCCAGAAAAAGTGAAAGCTCTTGAAAATATTCAGATAGGATTAATATTCTTTTTGAGCAGGGTTTTGGATGTCAGTCACAATCAAATGAATGACAATAACACCTGAGGAAAAATAAAGTTCAAGTCTGAATGGCCAGGAATAGCTTGGAACAGAGCCATAAGAGTCCCACTGTAATTGCCTCTCATTTTATTTCTCTGGATTTTATGGTGCTGAGCCTTTCAGGTGTAAACCGTTGTGTATATCCAGTTCAGAAAAAATAGCATTTCTTTTACATGAAGAAATAGAAACAGAACTTAACCTTTATTTACCTAATATGTAAAATTGATTTAAATAATGAAGTAAAAGTTAACATGTTATTTTTTCCACCAAAAGTAAACTAAATTCCAGATCCTCCACATAGCTTTAATATTTAAAAGCCTGAAATAATTGCATAGAAGCTTTTCCATAGGACTTATATCAGGTTCAGTAACACAGAATATTAGAAAATTGTTCAAGATCTAAACAGGTGAAGCTGTTCATATGTGCAAATATTTATATAACTAATTATACAAAAATAAATAAAGCTAGATGGGTAAGAAAATGTTGCCTAATGCAACTCCTCATAAGACTAATTTTATTTATTTACAATTTTGCTAAACCAATCAGGCTGAACTCTTCTACATCAGCTAGAATTCTAGGTCTCAGGCTGAAATAAGATTGCTTCTAATAATGCTTAGATCAGAGGAAGTCAGAAACAGGTCCGCTGACTCACTATATCAGCTTGCTTTCATTGGCTTTCTAATAGTTTAGCCAAAGGCAAACTACCTAATTTTCTTCCTTCTGTGATCTTTGCTTTCCAAAAAGAACACTCCAAAATGGAATTGTTTATACCATCTTGCTAAAGTGCAGCTTGAGATTCAAATATTAGTCAGTTTCTTCTGTAGGAAGAAAAATATTAACTTAAAAGTCCTAAACAGGAATGATAGATGATCTATCATTTTTGCTACTGAAATGAACAACGAAGATCAATCATTCTTATTTGCCCCAGGTTGAAACTTACTCAGATCCAAAGAATAAGGATGCAATGAATTCCAGAAGGCCTTAAAATTTTATTAGGGAACCAGGGAACTAAAAAAAAGAAGCTCCTAGCCAGGACCAGGGAAAAAAGAGGTTAATAAGCTGATATTTGAGATTAATTTAAAGTATCTTTTTGCAATCTTCAAGCATAATCCTGGATTGCTAGCTGGAAGAAATGAAAAGGAGGGGGAAACCCTATATTGAAGAGAGGTGAGAGGAAAATTTATAATGATAATGCTAAAGGAAGTTACGTTAATCTTTACAGTTTAGACTTTGTGTTTGATATTGTCTGCTGTTAGGAAAAGTCTCCATTTAAGACTTCTTTTTCCTTTTGAATCTTTTGTGATGCAGCTTGCATGTGGTACATACAGTGTAGCAGAACAGGTATGCTCTTAAAGTTTCCAAATTGATTTGGCTATGGGAAAAAGTGCTGCATGTTTGGAGTGAGAATAACATGAGTTTCTTGTGACAGGTGGCAGGATGGGATCATGTTCCTTACAGATTTGCTAAGGGTAAAAATTAAAGATGGCTACAAGTCTTGCATGCAAAGTAAGACTCCTCTGAATGTCAGTGAGGTAGAAAAAGGAAAAACCTCTTTAGCACGTAGCACCATGATTATCTAAGGCAACACTTAACCAAAAGCATTCTGCCTCTTCTCTGCTTTTTTGGGTCAATGCAGTGGGAAGAAGGTGGCTGTATCATGTACTGCTTTGGTGTCTTCTCTTTCAGCTTCTAGTTGTCCTCATATCACAAAATAATTCATCAATATGTCAGAAATCTGACATACTGATGTCAGATTAAAGTAATTAATATAAGAAATTAATTTAAGTAATTTAAATTTTCTTACTTAAGAACTTAAGTAAGAAAACTTAAGTTCATTGTTATATTAAACTTAATTTTTCATTAACCTTAGAGATCTCCAGAGCTATCTGTAAACTTGCAATACTTGAAACCCTAAAGCCTACAAGGGTGAAAATAAATAAAAAAATACATAAATAGATAAATTATTTTTATTGGACTAGGACAGGCCATATGTAAATTTGAAGAATATTCCATACAATTCTCACCATAAAATAATTGCAAAAGAATTGTACAAACATAATCCACTATCCTAACTGATCTGGAAAAGGCTGCTTTCAGTCCCTATGAAATGTTTTCCTGGCTGCAAGCTATAATCATCTATAGCTATGTTAGTCCTCTGAGCTGAAAGTTATCATCATTTTTTTTGTCATATACCATGAACATTTGGCATTTAGCTCTTGATTTCCTTGTGGAAGGTTCCCAATTTTTAGAAAAGTGTGTTTGAGGGTTTTTTTTCAGTACAGGGAAGAAAATTGTCAGTAAGTGAAAATTTTACCACTGTAACATAGCTGGATTAAAAAACCGATGGCAAAATTTGTTCAAATATGGCCTCATTAAGCAAGTATTCTAGAAGCTGTTGTGAGGATCAATGTACAGTCCTGAAATGGCACATCCAAGGTATGTCTTTGTTTGATGGGTTCACCTACCTGATTTCCCTGTGATTTAGTATGCAGCAGACTAGACTGGGGCCATACAGTCCCAACATGCTAATCTTGGCAAAGAAACAGATCAGAAAGTTCCTGTCTTTCTTGATCTTATTCCTATTTCTGCCCATATGTTGCTGCCTGTTCCTTCTTTTCAGAAGGTTATCTTTTAGCTCAGATAGGCTCAGTGATTCAGTTTTTACTGGAGACAGAAAAAAAATGCCAGCACAACGAAGGAGATAGATTGTGAAATCTTGCAGAGAGGTGAGAACAAGCAATAGCAGAAGTCACTTCATAAATTACTTCATAAACTACCTTTACTGCTAAATCCAGCAAATCCTAAAGTACAGCCCAAGTAGAGCCTATAGAAGAAGTAACAAGAGTAGCTAAGCTAAGCAGACCTAGCTCAGGTCATCAATCAGATGCATTTGTCTTTCTGCAGATAAGATATATTATATGCAGTCACAAAAATTAAGAAAGCACAACATTCTGGAATCCCAGTAGCTGACTGAACAGAACAGGGACATTATAGCTTTCATTTTCTTATGGCAGGAAGTTTTTCAAGACAACAGCCAAAATAGCAAATACTGGTAAAAAACCCAACATCCTAGTACAACTGAGGCCAAAACCAAGCTTCCACAGAACACAGCAGGAGCACCAGAGGTATTTAAATCTTTTGCAATGTGGATGAAACTGCTATTCTTCACATCCTGATTTTGTAAAGATCTTCTCTTCCTACCCTTAGAACAGATTTTCATGGACTGCTGAGCCCAAAATGTGTGAGCTCACAGCAAAAGGCTTTAAGAAAGAAATGGCTGTTATTTTCTAAGCCCAAAAAGAACTATTTGGGCTCCTTCCACCAGCGTTGCTCACAGAGAACAGTATAGATCCTACTGGGATAGTCTCAATTCCAAAATTACAAAGTGAAAAAGCTAATAATCCCAAACTACTAACATTTTTTATTTCATATTTTCAGATAATGAAAATTTTGCCTTCATACACGGTATATCTTAATGGGAAGATAGAGCTGTCTACAAATTATTCAGCAATGACAGATGCCACAGTCTAATTATAGCACTGAAATGTGCAAAGAACTATAATGAAAACTGATTACTATCCACATAATTTCTACAATTTTAATTATAATAAATACTTAAAATGACTGATTATACAAGTATGTCACATTTGCCTACTCCATTCCTCATTATAAAAATCCTACAGCAGTACAGTTGCTATGCTCTATATTTTTGTTCCATTAGTTCACTTATTCCATACAACCTTTTTTAAACTGCTTTTCCTGAATCAGAAAATTTAATTTATGTCACTTCTGTATGAAGTTGCTTAAAGAAGTAACCCAAAACATTATCAGTATTTAAGCCACAAATAATGCAGAAAAAAAATGTCGGTCTAAAACATACCAGTCCTGCCCCTTTGAAAATGAAAACAGTGAAAAAAGAGCCAAAGACACTCTGAACAAATTTCTCTCTTTTCAAAAGCCTGAGAAAACCTAACAAGTCCAGAGAGTCACCACGAAGGGCTGATTCCAGGCAATGTGACAGATAATAAAGGGAATCTTAGAACTCAGACAATTCCTCAGAGAAAGTGATATGTCATCTAAGCAGCATCTCCTATGTTATCTTCAGCTAAAGCGTGTAAGGATTATGACAGGTGAATGGAGTGGGGCTATAGAGGCCCAAAGAGCTCAGAAAAGAGAAAGATGTGTACAGAATAGAAGGAAAGTTCCCTCCTCAAAAAAAGAATATGGGCACCCCTGTGAAGGCTGAGCTGGAAGAACCATACTCACACCTTCCACTAGACCAGGTTGCTCGAAATATATTTTACATATGATAATATTCTGCATATTCTGCAGATGCTAATGCATATTCTGCACTGTGGGACTGAAAGACAGAAGAGTGTTCTGGTGAGACTGGGAGAAGGGTGGGGAGAGATGCAAAATATGTAAGGGAAAAGTTTTTAAAACATAAAGGCTTAAATCGGCCCAGATGCTTAACTGCTTCGAGTGTCCCTGGGCATACAGCTTGTGCTTAATGAAGTGGTTTTAGTATAGCCTTTGGATGTACACAACACATTTAGTCACCCCTGACTCATCACAAAAAATAATTGGGCCACAGTAAAGCATATCAGATGAGTGCCAGAGATATGTGTCATTCAAAGTGTAAATGTCATAATTATTTTAACTCGGAGAAGAAATGTCCAAAATAAAACCTTTGTAAAGGCTGGCAACATAAAGTGCAATCTCATTTTGTCTTCAGACAAATGCATTTAAAAATAAAGCTGGTTTATTCGATTCTCAGAGTTGCAATGCTCCCTGATTTTATCTATAATTTACTGCCATTCATTACTTAATTCATTTTAATTCTGGTAAATTAGTTTTACTTTCTAGTCCTTCTTAGCAAGTCAATTTGACAGTTTGGAAAACTATCAGTGTTAGAGCTCATATTCTTCACTGTGCAGGGATTTTCATGGGGTTGCCAAACAAGAATGGATGGAATAATTGTCCTGCTTGTACAAGATGATGTTTGACCCGGACAGGAGTAGTAGTCATTTGACAACATTAAAAAAAATTATGCTGAGGGTACAATACCATCTCTTCCATTGCTGTTGAACTGGATGCAAGTCTTGTCACCAGACACACAGAAGTATTAAACTGATTATTTCAAAGGGCCACAGTGCATCGGCTCTTAAGAACAGATTCTTCTTCCCCAGCATCTACACAGCCAGGGTAATCATTCCTGCTGCTCCATATTAAGGGCAGCAAGGAGCCTACCACAGCCTTGGAACAAATAGGTACAACAGGTTAGCTGAAGCACTAGTGGTTGATTAGTTCAGGTGAAAAGGTTTCAGATGCCCTTCAGTGGCATCCCTGTGCAAGCACTGTGCTTCGCCATGGTGCCTGGAAAGGGGATGAGAGACAGCAAGCATAAATTGAAGTTCAGACTGGAGATAAGAAGGATCTTTTTCCCTGTGACACTGCTTTGAGTAGGAGGTTGAATGGGCTAGAGAATTCCTGAGGACCCTTCCAACCTAAATTGTGGTCCTGCATATGCAGAAGGAACAGGAATATGATTATTATTAGTACTGGCTCTGTGAGTTTGAATGAATCGATGGAGCAATAGCTGCTGCTACTCCATCTGAAACCAAAGTGACTACATCCCTTTTGCTAAAGTTTCTGATGTAAAGCTGACTTTGCAACACGTGTATTTTTTAAAGCTTTATATAAAACATGTCTTCATGAAAATAAACACACATCATACGAAGTAATACATAGGTACCCCTTGCACATTCATTTACTATTTCTTCAATTGTCATAAAAGTCTTTCAGATTATTTGCAGCAGAAATAAAAGAAGAAAGGAGACATCAGGGGAGTTTGACCTTAACATATCCTTGGTTTAAAATGAAACAAACAAAAAGACAATATCCTAGAGTTATTTTAGGTACTATATATTGTTCGAGTATCAAGCCAAGACATTTTTAAGGTGGGTGAGTTTTTTTAGTTTGGGTTGGGTTTTATTCCTAATGTAGAAATTCCTCTTTGTTTTCCACTTCTGTTTCAAAGAACAAACACTGAGGAAAACTGATCATAGAGAACCTGTCAGTGCGCCACAAGAAATTGCCACAAATTAATTCAGAAGACTTAAGAGATAATTATTTTCTTGCTCCTTTGATTATAAAAAACCATGCTGTTACTTGTAAAAAACAAACAACACAAGCAAGAATGCAATTTTAAAGTTGACAAATCACCTAAATTGTTTGATAGCATCCTAGTTATTTTTCAAGCATTCTAAAGAATTTGGAAAAAAAATCTCAAAATGAATGCTGACTCAGATTCCTAGAAGCATTTATTTTGGCACAAGTGTGTATCTTCAATCCTTTGTAGCATCTAGAGGTCAGTTCGGCTAGGATACTAAATGCTCACTTTCAGCACGTAGAGTTTTAGCCTGTGTTAGAAAAGTATCAATCTGGTGGTTTATGCTGCAGCCCTCAACACTGGCTGGGGTATAAGAGGCCACAGTGTCAGTGTTGGGGCCAGAGCCCTTTATCTCATGTACATTGTTTAATGTGATAGCAGTGGATGTCCAGTGAGGACTCTGAGCAGGGAGAAGCTCCAGACTGGGATGTCAGAACCTGCAGCATTGCAGAAAGCGTACAACAGGTAGCAGGATTTGAGGCTGGGGGAAACAGAGGGCAAGGAGTGCTGCTGAAACATCACTGCATTTGCAAATCCTGGGTTACATACAATAATTCAATTTTGAGGTCTCTTTTCTTATCCTAGAGGGCAATGACGGTTTTGTTGCATAGTGGCAAACTTCCAAAGAATAACCTGTGCTCAGAGCATTTTTCGAGTAAAGGCAAATATCTGTGTAAATATCACAGCCAGAAGCAGGCCTTTAGACTGGGTCTGCTGCAAATAAATCAAATTTTAGCATCCTGGTGTTTTTTCCTGATGGTACTCTGTTAAATCACTAGAACTGAACCATAGATAGTGTTCAGAAGGCTCCAAGGTAGACTAGAACACTGTCTGAAGAAGAAGGTCAAAAGACTCAAAAATAAAGATATGAAAGACAAAAAGGAATAGTAGTACCAGGAAAAATTAATTTTAAAAGGATCTATTATTGAGCTGTTGAAAAAAATCTGACTTTTTGTTGCTATACAAGATTTTAAATCTTCACATGATGAAGAGTTCATGAGTAAAAAGACAAGCTGTGATAGCCATTCCCTTTAAATCTTCATTCCCTTTAAATCTTCAAAAGGATCAAAGACCTCCTTGTCTTTTACTTCATGATCCTGAAATTGGTTTCAGATTTTTAGTCTGTATGATTTTGAGAAAGGACAATCATTGTCAACACAAATGAAGTTGCTGATTTTTTTATTTCAATTCCATACTAGTGATCAAAACACTTCTATTCTTGACACAGATTTCTCAAGAAACACAGCTGAAGCACTTATGTATTCCAGCTCCAGCAGAAGACCAAGTTCCCAGTAGAGTATACTCTGAGAAAAGAAATGGAGTGCACACACTCCCAATTAAAAATGCAGAAACAAATAAGTAAAATTCTAGAAGCTTTATTAACTGGTGTTATTCTAAAGCATTTTCTTTTGACAGATTGAACATCTCACAGTTACAAACTGGTAGCTAATGAGAATCAGTGTCCTGACATGTTGATTCAGCTTTAGTACTGCAATAGACAGGGCACCATGAGGTTCACCCTAAAACTACAGGAGCCGAGGGTGAGGGTTATTCAGGGCAACCTAGTCCCAGTTTCACCATCTGCTATCTTGTGTTTAATATTTACATAAAGCTTATAGGAAAAATAATAATTATGCATCCAGCAAGAAAAACGTGCATAAATGTTTCTCATAACACTATTTTAACAGTTTCTTCTCAGAAGTCAGTAACAGGAGAGAGAAGCCTGAAGCCAGGAATTTGCTAATTAAAGTGCACAGATATTAATCAAGAGACTTAAGAAGAAGAGAGAAGGGAAAGGACTTGGTTCCCTGCTTTAGAAAATGATATCCTGGTGCTAATTCACAGGAAATGACAACCAGGCAATAAACAGGAAAAAGGAATGAAGATAATTTCATCTGGGACTTCAGAAGAAAAGTCTTGCCCTAAACTCAAACCTGATGACTTCAGTAAACACTTTCAAAAGCTCAAGCAGAAGAACTGCTACTCCAAGATCTTCCAAATATGCACCAGTCCCTAAATGATTTTCTTGGCCAGTTAGCCAGATTAGAAGGCCAGCTTAGAGTCTGAAACTGCTAGAGAAGATATTTATTGTTAAATATATTTTGGTAATTTATTTTATTTTTTTTTATAAGTTTGACTCATTTTTTCTAAATCTATGGTCCTAAACCTATTGTAAGTCCTGTTACATGAAACATGGCTGAATAAACAAGGTGTTCCTCGATACAAGGCAATTTGTAAAACATACTGCATCATCTCCTCCTTTTTCCCCCAAGTACCAAGTTGTAATAAGTTTTCCTGTCTCTGTTGCACAGCCAGGCTCTGTACAGATGCAGCTGTCCCCAGGGATGAAGGTCCAGCAAGGAAAACTGTTGTTTGTAACAAGGCATATGGGCATTTCCTAAATCTCAGTGTGCAAGAGTTCAACGCAAAAAGAGATATCTCAGAGAAAAACTGAGGGGGAAAAATGGCTCTTTGCTACCTCATAGAAACACCTAACACATAAATAAGAATAAGACAGAGGTTAATAAATAAAATGCTGCAGAGCCACTGGCCTTTCCTACAGACAGCTGTGGGAGCAGGGCAGGAACCATCCTGCACTTCACATAGAGCAGCAATGACTTTCTATAGTTTAGCCAGCAAAACTTCCAGGTACTACTCAGATAATAAAATGTTTGTCTTTTTTTGTAATCTTTACACATCACTAATCCCTACTCACTCAAGAGTCTTAGTTCTGATCTTTCTTGTCTCTGAACGAAGAGTAGTTCTGTCAAAGTAAACAATTATAGCAGAGAAGTTGAAATCATAATCAGACCAGCTAATGTGAGCTTCCTATAACTTCCATCAAAGTGCCAGTCATGTGTTCCTAATGACTGGAACTTCATTCTCCCATTTGTAACCCCTTTCCCCTTGTCTTTATTATGTGCAATCTACTAGATATTACCCAAGTTTCTTATTCATAACACATATCTTAATTAGACTTATCCTAAAAAATTATATTCTTCTGAGATACTCCGGAATACACTGCTAAAATATTTGTAATAAAGTCAAATACTTTACTCACATTGTTGCAGGGTGGATCCAGGCTCTCTCTTCTCTCTGCTACATGTTTCATTTCAGAGAGCTTAAAGATTCTCATCGATATGGAGCAGCTCCTCCCAATCTACAGCCCAGCATCCTTTGCTGGACATCCTATAGGATGTCAAAAGCAGAAAACGCTTTTGTTTTAAAGCCTAAAGAAAATGGTTCCCCTTTTTGGATACAAGCTTAATAATAAAGTGCACATACACTTACAGCTGCATAAATATTTCATAGTATTTACAAGATAATTGATGTAAATGACAACAAATTTTGAAGAACAGACTTGAACTTGTGCTTACCCCAAAAAAAGTCTCAGCAGGAGGATGCCACTTTCATTTTTATCTTGACAATCTTTTATTTTCTTTGTTTTATTACTGCAAAGAAAACACATATTCCCCATCCCATAACCTAGTGGATAAAGGAAAATCACAGGACATTTTAGTTTGAAACTCCTGACCAGGAGGAACTGAAGCTCAATCTTCTTTGTCCTGAAAGCATACTTCATTATCTGATAAGACATAAGGGGTGGTCATGTCAGGTGAGAAAGATAGAGAAATACCTAAGCTCTGGACATTAATTAGACGTGAATTGTGTGAGTTATGTTTAATAAAAGCCCAAAACTATTGCTATCAGAGGGGAACTTGGTCTTTTCCAAAGCAGGTTTTCTCGAGGGTGGTAGGGGGAAACTTCTGGGGCTTTGGAAGGGGTGCCTTATGAAAGTCAGTATAATTAAATTGGTCCAATAAATGGTGAAGTTTACTGGACAGACTATAGTTCATTAGGAGTGTTTCCTCTAGAGGCTTCCATTGTACATTTGTTCCTAAGTCTGAGTTGCGCAGACATCATAACCTTAAACCAGAAACATTAACTTTTTTTGTAGTAGCTCATGGCCAGGAAGACAGAGCTGCTGCATGAATAAAGATGATGATATTTTACCCTGTGAAGTAGGAAGATATATGAGGTTGTCCTGGGTTCAGCAGTAGCAGTCATTTTTTCTCTCCTTCTCAGTAGCTGGTGCAGTGCTGTGGTTTTGAC
>JANEMJ010027200.1:5653-29408 GCA_024361745.1 Cacatua alba
TGGCAGGGGGGTTGGAACTAGATGATCTTAAGTTCCTTTCCAACCCTAACTATTCTATGATTCTATGATTCTATGACATACAGCAGACCAACTGACAGCTGATCTGACAGTTGGAGAAGGGCAGAAAAATAGAACTTTGCACTAGATTTGTTATCTTTCCCCATTTATACCTCTAAGGAGATTCATTATACTGCCTGAAATTAGTCCCTTTTCCTTAACTCATTGGTTTCTTTACCTGCTTAACAAATTGCTAAATATATATAAATCACTGGATTAATTAAAACAGTGAGTCTGCAAAAGAAATACATTTATGTATAGTTTTAATTGTTTCTAGTTATCTCATAGTAATTAGATGATTGAAGCATTGATAAAATTGCTGTATGATTCAGGAGCATGATGGGCGATGGGACACTATCCAGGGGACCTTTGGATGAACCTTGCCTCATTCACCACCCTGAAGAAATAATTTTGTGCCTTTTGCACTTTAGTAGCTAGCACTGCTGCATGATCTTTATCATCAGCTTCCCTATCCCCCAGGTGATTGCCCCATTTGGCTAGCCAACAGGATGCCCTTGCAGGCCAGGAACCAGAATTAACCTATTTCCTACTGTGGGGACCTCCCCAGAATTCTAGTATCTTTGTTGGTACTTTTTATGGAGCAAATATAGAAAGTTTATTATTTTTAGCAGTTTTATTTTGTCCTGGTCCTCACACTGAGAGACTGCAACTTCTTTGACTTTCAGGTCAGCACTAACAGGGTCAAAGTTGAAGTGAAATTTGTTGCTCTGCCCTCACTGTTGTGCCTGCCTTAATGCCTTTGAGAAGAATGCAGTTTTGTTTTCGCTTGGTTTTGCTGACACAAGATTCTCTCATCACTATTTTTTTTTTTTTTGAGGCTAAAGCTTTCTTTTTGCCCCACCACACATGGAAGAACAAACTAACCCCCTTGACTCACTGTGGTGAGACATGCTTTGTGCACAAAAAGGTTGCATGGGCCCAGTACATAGAGGGTTTGTCTGGCTGAGGTCTCTGGGACTATGCTTAAACTATCTTTATTTGAACATGTTAGGAGCAGGACCACATAGATGCCCATTCACAGAGAGCTATTTTAATAGCAGCAGAACCAACTTGAGGCTCTGTGGCTATATATGAGTAAATGGTCCGTAGCTCACAAACATCCACACTGGTTAAATACCAGCATGCTCCCTAACATGGTTTTATGCCATGTAAACTACTGCTCCTTCAGATTTTGCTTTGGCATTTTTTTTGAGGTGCTGTACATGTCAGGGACTATTCCTAAAGATGTGTGACCACTGCCTTTGGGAAGGGAGAAAGTTTGGGCATGTGAGACAGAACAAAATCTCACAGCCAAAAAACAGTCCCTGGCCTGCTTTGTTTAGAAATAGTCGATAGGCCATCTTAAGCAGACCCAAAACAGACTGTTGGGCTGTTACCTACTCAAGATCCTTATCCCAGGAAGTAGAGAAAGTCCCTAGAAAATTCAGGTGTTGACCGCACAAATGATCCCTTCTAGAGTATGAAGCCATGGAGAGCCAGAAGGGACAGCCACTCCCAAGACACAAGTTAGTGCTGGAGGACACAGGAGAAGAGCTTCTGTTGGTGCAGTCAAGAAGATATCTGAGTCAGCTCAAGAATTCACATCCTCTGTACAGATAATTATCCTGAACTAGATGCTTAGCGTCACGGAATAAAGTCAGTCTGGCACTGTGGGTTTAGTAGGTGACAGTGAAGCTCCAACAGTAATATTTTATAAGAAACAGAAATTGCCCCCAAGAAGTGAAGGTTTATATTAACAGTTGTTTGCCAACAGTTAGCTAGGATGGTACATTTCTCAGTAGAACAGAACAAAACTCAATTAACTTTTACATTACTGATATCAGACAGGAAAATTTTTAGTCCCTGGCTATTTTTATTCTAATTCATACAAAACAATTGCAATGTCTTGGTAATAAAATGAAGAAAATTTCAGCTTATGCTGCTGTTATGACCTATATGTGTCTGTCAGCTGCACACACTTTATATGCAGTCAGAGCAGTTGTCACCTGCAGAGACATTAACTTTCCCATTTAAAACCCCATTGATCTAAAAGTATTTAAACTTTATGAGAAGATTTTTTAATCAAAAGCAGTACAACATTAAATTGTGTGAACATTTTAATAAAAAAGTGTAATTGCTTATCTCTGTTATGTCTGTGGGTTTCCAGCTGAGACACTCCGAAAATATGAAAACCCTCTACTTGGATCTACTGTTGGATCTAAATAGGATGGTGGATTAATGTTGGATTAATAGGATTTAAATACACCCTATTTTACTCCCCTGAAGGTTTGGGAATATAGATTGATTATACCGCTTAGCAGTTTGGTTAGTTAAAAACAACCCAGTATTTCCCTTAGAGACATCTTGGAAATTCCTCACACAATGCAGTAATCTTCAGTATTCGTTCAGTTTCAGTTCATTTGCAATATATATGAACAAAAACAAAAAAAATCTACTAGAAGTACAATGATCTTGAGCACATGAATCAGGCACATACATAAAAATGTAATTACATGTAGGAGACTACATGAAGTGTCCCTTACTGTAGTTTCTCCTTAATCCTAATCCTAAAAATAAAGGATTTTCCTGCTGCTTTTGCTTGCTCAAGTTCTCAGGAAATAGGATCTGGAGTTCTATGAAGGCAATTAGTACAAGAGACAGAAAAAAAAAATCTTTAAAGCTGCATACATTGATTTTTCAAATAATAATAATCTCACCATTTTCTATCCTTATAGATCTAATCATTATCATATTTATTAGTGATTTGTACTGTGTGGTCATAATAATAAACATGAAGAAGAGCTTCCTTCAGTGATCATCAGTTACAGAGCATGATACTAGATATATCCTATTCCTGTGTCAATTCCATCGTGGAGCTTTTCCATTGTTGAGAGTCTTGTTTCCAAATAATATTATGTAATGACTAACATACAGAAAGCTAAGAATGCAAAATTGCATGTAGACAGGTATGGATTTGGGGCAGAACATACTGAAAAGTAATGGAGTCACTTTGCTACACTGCATGATTTGCAATTCTGGAACATTACTTTCCAAAAAGATGATTTATTTATATGCAAAGATTCATCTAGTTTCACCAAAACCCACAGAATTATTACCTGTTGATTAAAGCAAATGTTATCAACATTTCCTTTAGATTTATGTGTTCATATGGGTTACAATTTTAAGGGAGACACCCTTCCAAATCTCTGTCAGGCTGAAGTTTCAAACAGTTCATGAGCATCCAGAGACTTCTAAGAGAAAACGGGCTTTGCATTTCCTGCACATAATTAGAAAAGTGACAGAGTACAAGTGACAGTGTAGCCGGTACAGAAAATATCTCCCTAGAAAGAACTAACTGGATCATACATAGCAAATTTCCTCTCTTTTAATATGCAAATTATTTACTTTCACAAATTTTTCTACTTCCATCCAAAAACTACTGACATTTCTTTAGATCACTATTCTTACCTGAGGGTGATATCAGAACCTTCCTTTTCTAGTAGCAAGATACTTCTCATCTCCATTCTAAGTTTATTTGTAGTTGCTCTAAAAAATCACATTTCCTTCATTTGTTTTTCTTATCAAGCCCTTTGTAATAATGTGCCAATATTTTATTCATATCAATCATATATACTTGCAATTTACTCTCCTAGGACCAGCTGTACTCATAGTAGAAGGGCTCTGTATTCCCTAGTCATGTTTCCTCTACACCACACTAGCTGGAATTCCGTTTTTTGGATGCGAATGATGAAAGCATGAGGACAGTCTGATCCAGACCCTATTTGATGCCAGTTTTGGTTTCATCTCTCTGACAGAAGAACCTCAACTTATACATACAAGAATTTGTTTCCTATGGATTTATTATATTCACATGTATACATATACATGTGAAGATCATCTTGACTAGTAATACTTCTACAGAGGGCAGGCTATCCCTTTTGTGTTCTGAAAGCTGAGATGTTGTCAGCCCTTAGGTGTAGCTGCCAAGGCAAGTTGTAGCTTCAGTGTTCAGTAAGAGGAGACAAGCCAATTAAGCTACTTAATGCAATGTTTCACATCTAGCTGTTCCAGGGGCAGATGTACAGAAGAGTATGAGTAAGACAGGGAGATGAATGGGGTGGTCATCTACGTGAAAATTACCATTTCATTCCTCATTAGTACGACTGCCTCAGGACTCTTAGAATTGTTAATACAGGCTGTCCAGAATTAGGAAAAAAAAAAAAAAAAAAAGAGAAAGATGATGCAGAGATGCTGTTGTTCTGCCTATGGAAGCATGGAAGGAACTCAGGATGGTTTTGTCCTTTGTAATATTTCATAAGTTCACAAGTTCACAGATCGAGTTCTTGTGACATAACTTTAATTGTGACCTCTGAATTTAAAATTTAAGTTAGGGCAGAATTAAAAACTTCTGTCGCATTTACTCAATTCTCAAAACTATGCACATGTGAATAGTCATGCTGCATCATGCGCGTAGACATGTGTTGATAGATTGATTACCTATGCCTTTTTTTATGTGATTATGCAAATGTAAAATTGAACCATGACTAGAGCATTTATATGGCATTTTAATGACAGTGCCAATAGAATTACTTGTACCTGCCTGAGTAAAAACTAACAAATCTGTACATCAGAAGAATTAATTTTGGTTCTTCTTCTCTGCCCACTAACAAACGCAGGATGGCAGGGCAGTATACTGCATCAAGTACAAAGTAGCAATATGGTCAAGATTCTTCAGTAACACAGAAGGAAATAGAAAAGCAAAGTTTCTTCAGAGACTTCAAAAGTATGGGGATATCTCCAGACACCATTGGTATACATGTCAGGGCAGCAAAACATTTTGTTCCCAGCAGGGTGAAGAGATCAAACACCAGATTTAGTTTGGGATTTTGGTTCCTTTTATTGGATTATTTAAAAGGATTTTGAGCTTTATTTCTATAAATTTCTATATTCAATCACTGCAAGTTCAAGTGTCAGGATTCTTGAAGATTTGGCATATAAACTGGATATTAAAATATTAACATCTGTTGCATTTTCTGGTCCAAATATTAGCTTCCAATTTGCCTTCCTGTGGTTTTATTTGTCTCAGGCTAATGCACAGTATGTGATAGACCAAGTGGTCACAAGAAAATCAGAGTTGTTTTTTGTCTCACAGACAGGTAAGTGAGGTCAGAAGGGATTGCAATGGTCATTCAGCCTAATATTATTGCTTTCAGGCAGTGCTTCCTGCATCTACCTAGTAACTTTAGCAGCCTTTAAAAAATTGCCCAGATTTAAAGACTTTGCCTACCTGAGTCACTTATCCCATCCTCTGGGAGTTCTGTTGGATAGCTGTTCATCCTTACTTAAAAAAAATATATATATGTATATATATGTATACATATATTTACTATATAATCTACAGTTTGAACTCTGACTTGGAATTTTAGTCATTTTACATAGTTTTTTTCTCTTAGGTTATACAATCCTTCACATAGTTTAATGGGCTAAGAAATGGATCATAAAAATGTATTTCTTTCCCCCAAAAAATAGAGACTATTTGTGTTCGCTCAAAATTATGGCTGTAAGAAATCTACCTTGTATGCAAATATGAGCAGAATTATAGTAGATTTGGAAGCCTAGTGTATTCTAATATGAACTTAACAATGTCAAGTGAGTCATCTTTTACTGTCAACAACAACAAAGTATGCCATTACCTAATTTAATTATTGTGAAAGCATATTTTGCAGGTTATGTTTAATGGGCAAGCACAGTTGAAATAATGAACACAAATAGTAGATCAGCAAGCACTGAAGTGAATATAACCGTGAATATAACCATGAGTATAACCATTTAGAAGTTTAACAATTTCTCTGTTCCTCAAAATAAAACACACTGAAACTATGAGTTCTGAGGAAAACAAAACAAACCAACTTTGAATATAAGAATGCGTACACATTTGAACCCAGCTACCGTGGCATTGTTGTCTATGTCAATGATAGAGATGTCCTTCCTACAAGCAAATAAAATTTTATAGAATGAGAGTCCCTGGATCAGTTCCTTAGACTGAAGCAACATTAAACCTCAAGCATTGGGGGTGGTAATGCATTACATGTGTGTAAAAAGCCCTATCATGTAGTGAATAACTATAAGGTGGTAAGGTAAGAAATTAAACGGAGTGTAAAAACTAACAGATGGCAAATGATAAGCACATGGCCAGTGGTTCATTAATTTATGGAATTGACTGAATAATGTAAAATAAAAGTATGTTTGGCTTGAATGGTCTTTGTTTCAAAGCAACGAGAGATATGATTGCTTAATATTTCAGAAAAATTCCCAGAGCCTCGTAATTTCTATGTATACATACATAAGTGTGTGTATATTTGTGTTTTATACCTCGTATGCATCATGAAGGCAGTTGGAAACTTCTGTTGGTAAGTATGTCTAGTCAGAGCAGATTTTGTAGAAAGTGACAGAACTCCACTAAAGTTGATCTTCATACAGCCCACAAGTAATTCTGTGTTTTACAAGAGACAGGTAAAAACAACTCTGGCCCTGGAAATATTTTCCATTGGGGTGGTAGGAGGATGTAAAAATTAAAATCTTCCTGCTTAAGGAAAAATGGTCAGCAGGGAATAGCACTGCTAAGTCAGTAGGCTAGTAGAAGGAACCGTTAGTTCTTAAAAGTATTTATGTACTTGGGAGAATTAACAAAATAAAAATTCTTCTTCAAGCTGCATGCAAAACCTTGAAAATTCCAGAATAAACATTTAACTTTAGTAAAATACTGTCCACTACTTACTTAAAAGTTCACTAGAAAAACCAAGGTTAAAAACAAGATATCAGGAGAAAAACAGTCAAAATTAAACAACTGTTTGCAAATCATGCACAGCTACAGAGAATAAAGGATCCATTATCCTCTGTTTATTTCCTTGAACCCTTTAGCATACATTATGCACTCTACTGAAACTAAGGAATCAGTTGAGCAATCTGTGCTTTGTCCCAGTATCGGAACTGGCGGATAGCAGTCCTGAAGGTGCTTCTCAGTAGAACTTTACCTGCAAACAATTCTGATTCTGCTGTCAAGATTTAATCTTGATTTGGACTGTCTGGGAGAGGTGTTGCACCAAGTCAATTTGTAATGGAATGCTAACAAGGCTCAATAAGATAGGGGACTTTTTTGCAAACATTGTCTTTTTCTATTTTTGCCATTTTTTGCCATAGTGTTCAAGCTCAATGTTCCACTTTCACACAAACCATCTTAACAAAACTTAGGTCTATCACTGTTATCTTAAAGCTGTGCAATTTTCTGATTTTTTTCAAATCTGTTGATCAAGATGTCTGGCAGTGGGGCAAAAGTAACATATGCCTAGAGTCTCAGCCTACAGAGGTATTATAAAGTCATTACTATCTACAAATAATTTCTGATGGACTTATATAGAGTTCTTTTCCTCACCTAAAGCAAACTGATAGGATATATAAACTGTCAAGATTATACCTTTTCCTGATGCAAAATATTTGCAGACTAGAGTAAATCCAGATAAATATATTTCGCTGTTTCAAAAATCAATATACTGCATAGTACATGCACACATTTGAGACTGCTGCATATTTTTCTATACAGAAAGCATGTTTGACATTTTCTGGTGCTTTAGAAACCCATAATCAATTTCTGAAATATATTAAAGAGATAACAATTGCTTTAACTGTCTTCTAAGACACTGAGTTAATATTTCACCTACTTCATGAAGGACTGGACCATCAGACTTGGTTTTAAAAAATAATAATAACAAAACACCCAGTGTTGATCAGTATTATTCTGGCCTCTTTTAAAAGTTCTGAAATTAACTCCTGCTCTGAGATAAAAGAATGAGTTGCCTTGCTTTATCCCAACACATACTTTGTATGTGTATGCAGTCCTACTTATACTTGACTATCAAAACCGTGTATTTACACCCAAGCCTTAAAAAGCAGAGTTTAAAGAAAAATATAATTATGAAGGATAGCCTAGAATTTAGAATGCCTTATATTTTATTTCCTAAAGATCTGATTTTCTTCCACATCTACCCAATAGCCAGTGATGCTATTCAGTGAAAAGAATAGAACCATCCATTCTTAATAAGCAGAGCAGTGTATACCAAGGGCACTCAAGAAGTGCATTTTATTCTTTAATTTTTAAGAACAAATATTTTGGTCATTTATTAGTTCTCTCAATATACATGTGAAAGAGTAAGAATTCAGTCTCATGGAGTTTTCAGTGCCTTCTTTTCAGTGACTTCTTTTCTCACTTCTGATCCCCTCTAATCTTGCTTTTAGGGAAAAATGTGGATTTACAGGAGGAAAATAAGCTCTCCACCAACCACTGTGTGAGTGTCAAGTTGTTACCCGCTATTTCATATTTATATTTACCACTAGACTAGTAAATAAAAAACATGCACAGCTTGAACAGATGTGGAAGAACTGAGGGGATCTACAGAGGCGATGGGAAATAACTCGTGTTAATGTGGTTCATTCCTATCTCCCAAGCCTCCTTTTCCACCTGTACAGCTATACAGAGAAACAGAGATTTGGAATTAGAATACACACTGGTTTACAAATCACACACATCAATGACCAGTGTGCAAGTAAGTACCCAGGGTCAAATTATGTCCTTTCAGCAGCTCGATCAGATACTATTGGCAATTGTCAAAATTTCCAACCAATAATGCTATTTTATTTCATATGAAGTCTGTGGTAAGAGAATGGCTGCCATAAGTATCACTTCTGCATTTGGAGATTTTATAGACCCTGGAATATGTCTGCCATTTGTCAGAGCACTGTAAAGAAATAATAGCTCTTGTCTCCAAGCAGAGGAATATCTAGAGTCATAGAAATGCGCTCTGCTAACAAGGAAACTGATCCTACCACTTTTATTCACTTATGAAGAGCTTTACTTCTTAAAAAGAATGATTTTATCCAAGCCTCAATTTCTTGGAGTAAAGGAAGAAGAATCTGGCTTGCCATAAATTATACGATTAAAACCAGAAAGTTTTGCCAGAGACATTTGAAGTTTAAATACGTGTTATTGCAGTTTGATATTTGTGGGGATTACTTGGGTAAATAACCTTTAAAAGTGGAAAAAAGCCAACATTTTTAAGTTGTTTGGTCGTAAACATTTAGAGATTACACATTCATGTAGCAGAAAAAGAACTTTGTTCCATTTACTTAATCAGCCACTAAATATGTTATAAAGAAACCTCTTCAAGCTGATATTGTGCAGCCTTAAAAATGACTGCAGTGTTACACGTTATGTCATTTTCTATAACAAATGCCTTTAGGCGTAGCACGGCATAAGAAGGCCAAGTAGCAGCACCTCCACAAGGGAAACCCAGGGGACAAATAAGTGACTTCAAAAGTTATTACAATTCCCCCTTTGTTCCACTTAGTCCTAAAAGCTTGTAGCAGTAGGAGCTAGCTAATATCTAAACACTGGTGCCTCCAAACCACCTCTTTCTGTATCACTTTAGATGCTGTTTCAGAGATTCCCCCTGCCCAAGAATACAAGTGTGTGAATCAGACATACAGAAACACATAAACTAAGTCATTTTTTTCTCTAAGGAAAAAAATAATGATAATCTTAATACACTGTAGAATAATTTCCACTGGAAGCTAAATGAGAAGAGTCTGGAAAAGATTTTGTAATGCAGTACATACATTGCCTTTAGTGGAGGTAAGGTTAATAGTTCCAAAGAAAGTGTGACTTGCATACTGTAGCATTTTGCTCCCATAGCGGGCTTTATATGTCCAAGCTACCAGGGTGTTCTCTTTTATGTGATTAGGAAAAATTAAAACCTGCTGGACCTGAGTATCAGACAAGTTATAATCAGGTAGCATCGCACAAAAGTGTTGTCTGTTTCTTACTTTTGTTGTGAAAGTTAAAGTTAGCCATAGACTGAACGTGTGTTCAATATTGTCCAGAAGATTTCTCATTGCATACTTAAAGATACTTCTATGTTTCCAAATGTCTAGATTATCTAAATCAAGCTGACATGAGCACTTACTGGATGTATTTTCCTCTTTATGTAGTGCTCAACCCACATCCATGGGGTCAGTGAATATTTTCTTATTAAAAACATTTTGATTTAGGCTTGCACGGCTCCAAGATATATTCCTTTTATGTGTATTCTAATTGTTCTGTTTATGTAAAACTTTAAAACATGAAAAGAAACTTTTTTTCACCTATTCTGTTGCAATTGCTGCTTGCCTTGGCAACACATCTAGTCATAGAGAGCGTCTGCTTCTAGCAGTCATTCTTGGCAGAAATACATGGCTTGCTTGCTTACTTGCTACTATGCACAGGATTGCACCTCCTGCCTGCTTCTCATGTATATTGTTGAAGGGGTTCAAGAGAGAATTCACTGGAGCCCCAAAATAATCTCAATTTGGAAAATAAGCAGTCTCTTCTATACAATCTGCTTCTTTCCTCATCTTACCCTCACTTTCATTTTTCTTACACCTTTTTATTAAAAAATGTCCCTTTTCTTTTATGCTTTTCTTTTTTCACCTTACTGGACGAATACTGTATTTTCAAGAAGGCAAATTCTCTTGAAGAGAAAATAGGATAAAAATATACTGCAATAAGGACCCATGGAAGCAAGGCCAGGGTGGATTGGACTATTCTTTCAAATGAAATGTGTCTTGGGACATGCTGAGCTTTTCTTTTTGAAAGGACTGAGCTTTCTTTTCCATTTTGCAAATGCAACTAATCTGTCTAAAATAGTGCATCTTCATTCCAATGAAAAGGACTCCAGTAGAAGCAGTGCTTTTATTTTTCCATGCTCCCTGGAAAAATAAAAGGGACTACTGTTTCTTACACATCCATAGAAATTTGAGCAACTTTTAAAAGGAGTTTGTTTCTGGTAGATCTTCACCTATATATGGAAATGGGGGTACATTAAAAAGAAGTGAAAATGTTCAGAGGAAAGAAAGGACTGCATTGCCATGCTGTTAACCTCTGACTCTTGTGAATTGCTTCATGCTGCACAAGCTAGGGTTTTACTAAGTTATAGGAAGCCAATAAAAGGCAAGGTAGTTACAGTGCAAGCTGCTAGAGCAAAGCGTATGAGTACGTGTGTGTGCATATCTGGGTGCACGTGCATGTTTGTATGACCTCAATATAGTATGGACTCAAAGTGCAAAGGGCTGATCCTTCATCACTCTGCACATGCCAGGGACTGATCTTATAATATTTATTTATAAGGCAAGAACACTCTAGGTATTTACTTGTTTAAAGATTTGAATGAGCAGCTTTTTCATTTTCATCAGCTGAACTTGTACCCTACAAAAATGAGATGTTGTAACTGTAGCCATATTATATCGTATTACATTATTGATTAGATTGTATTTCAGAATATTAATATGAATTGTAGTTAACGTACTGGGTCGTCTCAGTTAGAGACACACTGTGAATATGAATAGTATTTGCCCTAGGAGTTCGGAGGACTTGAAGCCGAACGGCAGAAGAGTTAATTTATGGCACACAGTAGGACTGCAACGTCTGGAATTCTCCATCAAGAGAAGAATCGTTGGAATAATTTAACTTAAGGAAACTGGGCGTGCAACATGATCCTGGGGAGCTATGCAATTAATGTTCTGTCTGTCACATTAAAGATTTACCACTGAGATGGTCCATTTGCATACAACATACCCTTAGTGCCAAGAAAAGATTCACTTGCTTTCACCACCCAGTAAGGCACCAGACAGCTATAGTGAGATGCTGTTTTGATTCAGTTACTGCTCAGCTGTATATCAAACATGTAATAGAAACAGGCCTTGACTTCAACATGTTTGGTTTGGATCAGTGATTTGAGCACTTGCTGAGCTCTGGAATACAAATGATCAACCTATCTGTCTGAGCAGTTCCCCTGTTGGTGCCATCCTCTCGCTGCCTATTGCTAATGCAGTAATATGTATGCAGTGCACAGCATCCTATGTGACTGCCACTTGACAAAATGTGCCAGCTCATCATTGTCTCCAGACGAGACAGATTTATTATAATTCAATATGTTCCTCGTGAGCACTTTTTTCTGTCTTATGTTACAGTCTGCATAGCATTCAGAATAATAACTACATGTTCTTATGACATTGCAGCACTGAATTCTTGGAGCTGAAAAATCATTTCCTTGGCTCTGACAGAAATTCACCCACAACAATAAATTCCTGTTGCTGAAAATTAATATGGGATTTCTCTGCCCCATCCCAAAATAAGCAGTTTGAGAAATAAAGCTAAGTGGAGTGGGGTTTTGATGGTTTTGGTTTGGGTTTTTCTTTAATAAAATGTGTTCAGTACTCAAAAACTGCAAAGGCATCAGCTTGGTTGCATCGCACTGCAGATAAAACCCCACTGTACAAGTGGGTGAAATGATGAGATTCTAGATGCAGTTTTTTGTACTTCCAAAGTCAAATAAGGCATAGTAAGAATCAAGGAAAGCTGGGCAGGAATAACAGCTGTTCTTGCTAAATTAATACCACTCTATATGTTGGGACTGTCAACTGATTATGGAAACAGAAGTGTTTACAAGTGGTCCACATAGACTACTCAAAAATGCACAGGTTTCACACTTTTTAAGAGAATGGTGTTCTTTTACAGTAGATCAGTCATTTCAGTTGCCTTTAGATGCCAGGATGACCTTTACAAAGTGGCATAGACAATAACATTGAATATGCAATTCGCCAAACATGAATATTGGCACATTTTGGCTCATGAATATTTACCATCAAGACTGCTGCTGACAGCATCTCAGCAGCCTTAATCTGCAGTCTGGCAGTGATCCAGGTTTCCCACTTTTGTCAGACATAGGGAGGAATTCCAGCCCTATTAGCCAGGAGGGAAAGGGAAAGAGGGAAAGACCCTGGCATCCCAATTTGATTTCATTCCATCTGTTAAAAAATTAAAAATTTTTTAAAATTTAAAAATATTGTCTGGTTAGAAGTAATGATGAAATGAGATTCTCTAACAGGCACCACACCCAGAATCCCCCTGCAAAGTGTGTGATACCATAGTAAGCATTACAATATCAGGCAAAAAGGGACTTTGCATCCATTTGATATTGTCTCAAGGCAACATGAACTGTACCTTGAACAGACCATACAGCTTTTGGCTGTGGGTGATCAAATCCCTTTTGTGAATGCCAGACCAACACATTTCCATCATACATACCTGGCTGTAGATGACACTTGGTCGGTGTGCTTCCCTAACAGTTGTTTCCTATATTCACCACAACTGCCACCTCCTTTTCTCCCTAGCCATGGTTCCTAGCCTGGGACTGATCTGGATGGCTCCCCACTGGGTCACACCACCTTAGGCACTTGCTCATGCATGACCAGTCCTAAAAAAGAGTTAGTCATTTCGCTGGGCAGTCTCTTCCCTCATCTCACAGCTCCTACTGTTACACACTTTTTTTCTTTTTCACCTCTGGTGCTGACAAGTAAGCAGATTTCTTTGTTTTCCTACTCCAATGAATGTTAAGGAGAATTAAGCTGGTGATTATTTAATTAGCTAATTATTAAACCTCTTATTCAAAGTTCTTGTCCCTCTCTGAAGTTTTGTTGTTTGGGTTTTTTTTCAGCTGTCACCCTATCTTCCTTCCCCCTACATTGTTCTCACTATTTTAACCTTCATTTAAATGTTGTTTTTCTCCTGTTCTTGTTGCCCTCCTCTCTGATGCCCAGATCTGAGGGTGTCAGCTGAGGCTGCACTTGCTTATTGGCAAAATTACCTGCTGAGTGAGGTGAAACAGTCTTACTGATGCAGCACAGCTCATTAACCAGTTATTGTCCACTTTGTATTTCTAGATCTTGTTTTTCCCACAAATTAAATATTCTGCATTGCTCTTTACTGAATTCATCCTACTGATTACAACCCTTTTATTCAATTTATCAAAAACTTTTTTAAATCTTAACTTGTATTTTTCTCCTCCCCCCTCAGACTATTGTAATCACCTTTAGCTTCCTATAGACATTTCAAAATGTATTTTCTATTATGTCATCCATATTACCATCAAGTAAAATATAAACTGGTAAGAGGTGCATCCAAGCCCTCATTTAATTTCTCCTCCCATTTTTGGCAAAGAGCTAATGATAGCTGCACAGGTTTTCAAACAGCTGTTTAGTTACTCTACACTAATTTCACTCAACCATGCCTTCCTAATTTGCATGTGCAGGATCATGTCAGCAGTCCTAGCAAGCCAAAATAAATCTCATCCCTTGTTTTCCTCTACCCACTGGGCTGATTAATCAGCCAGGGAGTAAATGAGATTGCTCGACTGACCAGTTTTGACTTTTTATCACCATATGACTCATTAGATGTTCACAGACAGATCATGCCTTTGGGGGGAGGCGCTTTTCTGGTCAGTGTTAGTTTGTTGTCTTAAAGGCCAAACTCTTCCTCTCCCTTGGAACAGATATTTTATTATTCTCTACTCTTTGGCTGTCTGCTTTCTAAAAGTTGTCAATGCAGAAAAGACACCATCATGTTCCACTGATGCTTAAAGGTGAATGTCACTAGCTTAGATATTTATTATTTAAATATTCTCTAATTTAGTGATCTGTATTTTTACTTGTCTTCTGACTCACTTTTAAAAATTATATTAAATCTCTACTCACAATCAACAGTTTGAAATTTGAAAAAAAAATGAATATTTTATTTTGTCACTCATCTGTTTTTCTTAGCTGTATAATAGTAGATCTTAAGTGCTGAAGTCCTTGTGCAATAACCTGATTAACAGCACCAAAGGCTGAGTTAACATTTTAAAGCATCACTCCTAACACACCTTGACTTGGTCCAGAATCCTGGGAAAATTACATTACACTTTCTGATGCTCTATGAGTTTTTCCCAAAGCAAACATGAATTTAAAAAATTAATGGTTCAAAACATGCTTTAAAAACAGTAACTTTAATAAAAGAAGTAAAGTGAAGAAAACACGACACAATAGCTAGTTCCTAAAATAAAGCCATAGTACTTTGAAATCATTGGTTTCCACTAGAGACACATAGGCTACTTGGTTACTCTCTCCTTTTACAGCAGCATCACACTCATCACAGTCAGTAAATCCTGGTAGGTGGCAAGATATTATTTAAGCTGCCATTGACCTTGCAATGTGCCTTTCTCAAAAGCCACTCCTATTCTTCTTGAATCTCGTTGTTTCCAGTCTTGGTCCTATCAACCTGTCCTTCCTTCCCTATACTGCAAGCCTTTCCTGCTAGCTGTGCCTCACCACTCCCCAGCCCACTGTTAGATCCTGGATTTTAGGTTTGGGGTTTTTGTTGGTATTCCTGCCAGAACCATCAGTGAGCAAACTGAATATTTAGAGTTTTTCTTTCTCTCCAGGGAGAGATTACTCCTACTTTTCATGGCAAAGACAAAGAAAAAGAAACTTCAAACCTGAAGCTTTTATAAATTGTAAAGATTTTTTTCTTCCTTATGGCAATTCTGGCTTCCTTCTCCTAATACTGCACTTGTTGTAATAATCACATAAATCGATGCGTAATGAAAGTAGTGATCATAATGGCTTCATATAACATACTTATCATTTTGCTTTTCCCTAAGCCACCTACAACACCTCAGAACTGGAAAGTTTTAAAGTGCTTGCATCCCTCAGTACACTTTGTAAAAATCAAAGGATTTTTAGCAGAAATGTAATGAGAAAATAAATTAACTTGAATGTGTAATAGGTTATTAATGACTCATCTATAATGTTTTTTCCCCTGAAATTACCAAATTCTGTTGAAAAACAAATGAATCTTTGAAGCAAACCTCTGAGGTCAGCTATGACCGTATATTACATAATGCAAGCACAACAAGGTTAAGGGACACACAATGTGATAAAGCTAAAAAGCCACGTAAAAATAGAGCTCAAGAAGCTCCACTGTCAGTTCCTGCTTGAGCCACTGCAGCATGACACATTTCCTGCTTTATCATCATTTGCTTGCATTAATATATTGCTCCTTTAGGGCTTATCTGTTTCTGGCATTTGTCTTGGTTCTTAAACATGAAAGAATCCAGCAGGCTTTTCCAGCCAGCATGCAGCTGTGCTCAGCAATGCCAGGGCCACTGCAAGCCCTCTGGGTTGCCCTTCAAAGAGACGGAGACAAGTCAAGGCCATAGCATTTCTCACCAGCGCGCTCCTTTCTTTGCATGCAGACTGTACTTTGTGGTGTATTCAGCTCTCTGCTCTACCAGCAAGACTGATCAAGATCAGAGGAAGATCACAAGTCAAATATTAAGTAAGAGCACAATGTATTAAGGTAAAGATTGTTCTGACAGATATCTGTACAAAGCATCATTTCTTATCTCCTTATTTCTTAGTACAAGTGTTCTGCTCTGAGGAAGCACTCACTCCTCTCCTTTGCTCTCAGTCATTGAAGATGTGTGCTGCTGGCAGCAAGGTCAGCACTTCACGTTGCCCTCAGACCATAGTCAGGCCACTTTTTAATAGAAAATCCAGACTTTCTTAGCAAATGTGCAAATCAGTTATTTCCCTTCCATCTGTTACAATGTGCACCCTCTTCATTTTTCTTCAACTCAGTGTATATATTTTCATAAATGTCACAAGAAATCTTTTTTTTTTAGTCTTATTAGTGAAGATTAAATGGTGTTCCCCCATTTCCTCTTTACAAAGCAAAGAGGTTTCATTTTCACAGGGAGAGATACTGGCACCATTCTGACAGAATAATGCCCTTGAAAAAGTAAACAGGATTTCCATCCCATAGGAAGTGAGAGTATTTCAAGAGCATCTGTTAAAATAAATTCAAAGAAGAAAAATAAAATGCTTTTCAATACATCAATGCCAAAAATTGTTTTTAACTTCAACACGAACTTTCAGGGCACTGAAAGAAGAAAGAAGAAAACCAAACAACCAATGACTGACGCTCTTATTGATATGAAAAGTGAAATTATGGAGCGGAAGAAATTCCTCATGCTCAGCCTTGAATCCTTGTTTCAAGAGAGCTGTACAATCAGCTGGAGAGAGTTCAGAGAAAAGATACTCATGCACAAAAAGCCAACCACTGAAAAGCAAGGTCTCTGAGGGAGGAGTTCAGGAGTTATCAGAAAAGAAAATGTTGAAGTGACTATTACTCTGGAGAGATATTTTACATTGGAAGAAAAAAACAAGTCTGTGACAAAAGGAGGGACTCCTCAGCTTTGCTGACAAAGGTATAACAAGATAAAATGAAAGGAAGAAAGAAAGAGCTGGATAAATTCAACCTTGAAAATCTATCTATCTGTAAAGAAAGTTAAATTCTCTACCAGAAGCAAAGAAAGCGAATGCATCCTCAGGATTTGGAGAACTTGAGCAGAGATGGTGGTTTCAACAAGAATATATATTTTAATCCAGTTTCTAACACGTATGTTTTGGACTATGTTTACACTACTTTTCATTTTTCCTCTAATAACCTGAACTTGATTGAACATTGTTGCTTCTTTCTGCAGCTCAAGAAAAGAGAAAGATTTACATGCTACCTTAACTCTAACGTCTGTCACTAGCCACCAGGTCATTGCAATAATGAAAGCTGCTAATCTTCAGTTCACAGAATCATGTAATCACAGAATGGTTGAGGTTGGCAGGGACCTCTGGAGGGCATATGGTCAAAACTCTCTGCTCTAAAAGGGCCACCTAGAGCCAGTTGCCCAGGACCATATCCAGTTTTTTAATATCTTCAAGGATGGAGACTCCACAAGCTCTCCAAGCAACATGTGCCTGTGCTTGGTCACCCTCACAATGAACAAGTGCTTCCTGATATTCAGATGGACCCTCCTGTGTTTTGGATTGTTTGCTAAACAGATCATCAGCTTCTCTTTGAGGATCTTATGGGAGTCAGTGTCAAAGCCCTTACTGAAGTACAGACAGAAAATATCACTGCTCTCCTCTTATCTAGCAGGATTATCTACATTTCATCGTAGAAATTTATCAAGTTGGTCAAGATTTGCTTCCTCTTGGTGAAGCCATGGAGACTGCTCCTAATGTTTTCCTCCTCCTTAATATTCCCAGAAATGGATTCTAGAATTAGCTACTCTATCAGTTCCTCAATTCCCCATGAGGCACATAATACAAATCTCAGAATAACTGTTGGGACAGCCCAGGCATCTCTATTAACCAGCAACTTTACACTGCAGGGATCTCAGCCTCTTACTCTTCACCTGCAGCATGTGAAGTATAGTCTTGCTTAAAGCAGTAGAAGTGTGGCTGTTTTATCTAAGCTGTTGTGCACAGTGGTGGGGAAACTAAAGTGTAGTACTAGAATGACCTCTTTCACCCTTAAACCAATAGTGAAATAAACCATCTTCATATTCCAAAGAAAAAGTCTTTTCCTGATTGATTCAGCATTAGTTTGTCCCTGATTACTGTAACCTGCAATGCTTTTCCATATTCTCATTCTCCCAAGGAGAATGTGCACTAAGAGTCCTTAGAGCACAGCCAGGATGTTGAGGGTATAATGATACTGGAGACTTGGGTCACTTGAATTCTAACTATTAGGAGGTGTTAAAGCAGCTCCACATTAACATCAGACCAACTCAGAATGCTTTTATCTGTTTCTGTAATTGCAGTGATCAGAGTAAGGTCATAGCAACCATAAATAAGTATTCTGTTTCTTTTTCCTTTTTTTTTTTCCTCCACAAGTAAGAAAAAATACATTTCAGTGAAGTGAAGCCAGCTTGAAAAAAACTGCATTTTTTGTTAAAAATTGATAATCAAAGATGGGCTGAGAATGCTTATTTTTCTGCCAGCTTTGTAAGTGAGGAACAATCCTGATGGCATGAATATGATACAGAAAGGAGGATCACCACATCCATTATATTTTCTTGAGCAGCTACCCAGAGGTACACCAACACTGTTCTGTATCACAAAACCAAGCTATGTGGAAATCTCTAAAGCAGAAAACACAACCAGAAGAACGTGTTTTAGTCAGTTTAATTTAAACAAATTAATCTTCAAGGAAAAGAGCTGATGGTAAAAATAAATGGGTTCATTTCAATGAGCCACTCCATTTGGCATTCATTTTAGTTACAAGTGTTTATAATTGGAAAAATTAACCAAGGCTAGTGGTGCACCAAGAGGTGGGGGGAAAAAAACAAACCAAACCAAAACAAAACAGTAAGGAGGCAGAGAAAATTAGAAAATTGCATGCTTCTAACTAGTCACATCCACACACCGGAGCCTGGCCACAAACTATGTCAAATGAACTCTGTGTGTCATGATGATTATACTTTGTTTAAAAGAAAAAGTGAAAGACGAATACTGGAAATAATATGTATTCTTATATTTTAAGAGAACAATTCATCCCATTCTTATATTTTAAGAGAACAATTCATCCCAGTGTACTGTTTCATCTGTCATAGAATTGTAAACCCTAGTAGAATGAAACACAAAGCTCAAGAACATTCTGCAGTACAGAAACAAATTGAGGGAAGAAAGGAAAGAGCTACCTGATGAAACAGCTTCAGGGTTGCAAAGCTTCCTTGTAAGTGTTGACGCCCCTGTGAAGACTTGTGGCCCATTCACATTCATCTTCCAAAGCCTCTATGCTTTTACGTGCTCAGCCATGACTAGGTATTAGCCCAGAATCTATTTCATTTGTCATTTCATAGAGTAATGAGACACAAATATAAAGTTTCCATTTTATTTCAATGTCTACACCTACTCCAAGAAAACACAATTTATAACTGGAGTGAGATGAGCATAGTAAGGGTTTTGGTCAAAGCTCAGTCAAATAAAAGAACTGATGAACACTGACATCTTCACCCTGCATCACAGCATTAATTTATGACACAAAAAACCCAAACATTGTCACACTGGGGAGCTCTGAAACTCCCCAGCTTTTTTGTAGCTTACCAGGTCTGCTCCTCTAACATATTCAGTATTCTTCCACAACACATGATCCCAAGATCTTTCAAGAGAGCAAGGACTGTTCAGCTCCTCATATGTGAGGTCCTTAAGTCCTCAGGTAGTCTGCTGCCAAGTGGGCGCTCAAAAGTGAAAATAAATAACTTTCCCTCTTCTCTTCACCCTCTCCCAAAAAGCAATCATTCTTTCTGCAGCTCTTACAGGAGGATAAAGAAAAGAAAACATATTTCCAATCTTTTGCTGTCATCTGGGAAAAATATATATTTCTTTTTTTACAGAAATGCAAATATTTCCGAGCAGATAGAAATTCCAGTTTTCACTTGATTTAATTTAAACATATACAGTTAAGGGACATCTAGTCTAGGTCATGCTTTGCCAAGAAAGGTTGAACCAGATGACCCTTGAGGTCCCTTCCAACCTGGTATTCTATGATTCTATGGTGTAAGTAATAACATCCTTGTCTATGTGAACAATTTTAAAAAATATACTTTGTATGTTTGACTCCTAGCTTTTAATCAAGATTTACAAGATTGACAAGGTCTTCTTCTGTCTTGAAGAGAAACAAACACTACACATGTCTCCAAGAAGTTCCAAGTAACCCTGAAAGAAGCATAGATCATAATATTTAGACACCATAATTAGCTATTAGCTAGAAACTTTGCTGTGGGTGATTGCAGAGCCAACCTTTGGCTAATGGTCTGAATATTAGCACTTGCTAAGACATGGAATGTACCCAATTCAAGTGGCTCAAATGCTCCAAAATGTCTACAAGGTCATTTGTCTCCAGACTGATGACATTAAAGAGGAAGATGCTTATCAGGCAGGTTGAACAGAAACCAGAGAATTAAAAACAGACTTTTGAGAAACAGGAGGAGTTAACTTGAAAAGTGGGGGAAGAGACCTTTTACCAGAAACGGTAGTAGTCATGACTTGGATTGACACTGGCACAAGCTGCCCCCAGCATCTCAACCTATGCATGCACCAGGCAGAGCTGCCTCTCCATTGGGCACTATTCACTGTCTACTGACTAATTACATGTCATTAGTAAATAAATAAACTGCTTTGATACTGATTTCATTTAAACTACATGTGTTAAGAAGTTTTGCCCTGCAACAAGACCCATTAAAAATTAAGAAATATTTCTAGTCTTATTCATTCGAGCTGTCCACAATCTCTGTTTTCCAATAACCCCACTCTTAGAGAGATTCCCTTAATTCCATTACTCAACAAGTGCAATACTGCTGCACTTACCTCTTTTTCCTGTTGGAATATAGAAATTCAGGTGCTAGATCTCAGAAAGGTTCATGCAAGGTTCTGTGTAATAACATCCTTATCTACATAGTTTGGAAAAATGACTCTCTAAACAAAGCAACAAGACTTTTTGGTCAATCTGGCCTTTATTAATCCTTAATACACCTACATTTTAATTCCAGACTATTTTAGCCTTTTATTTTCCCATATGTCACACAGTGTTGCTACGTTATTAGAGAAAAATTTTATTTCTTAGATTCATGGTACTCTAAATTGAAACAGCTTCTTCAGACTAAACAAAGCTATTCTAAAACTTGACACTATGAAATATATCACACTAGCCATTTCCTATAGTATAGGTAAGTCATTTAGTTTGCTCTGTGCATCTCTACAGGAATCTGCTGAGATACTGACTTAACTTTCAACAAAATCCTTTCCAGCACAAATAGAGGAAAAAACAGTTTAGTTTAGAGAAGACTTTAAGCCATCATAGCATTTTGTGCATCAGACATCTGCTACATTATCTGATGAGTCAGAATGATCTGACCACAAACTAAGAAGCAGCAGAGAATAAGGTCATGAGAGAGAATATATCTATTTTTACCCTCTACATCTAAGCCTCTGGGCATACAAGCCCAAAAGTTCTCTTATTACACTCATGGATCCTCCACAAATTCAGTGTTTTTTTTCTGAACAAGTTGTTACTTTCTATCTGAACTAGTTCTCCTCCTGACTTAAATTGTGTGCCCATATATTTAAGATAGAAGGCTGTAGCTGTACATTAAACTCCTTCCATTTCCCACTTCTTAACCAAGAAATTCATATATCTGATTCACAACACTGTGAGTTTCCTCCATTTCTCAGCCACATGTACCAAGCAAAGCTGATCAGCACACCAGGCAAATTACCTAGAACACAGGCTTTCAGAGCAAGAGGGATGATGCTACCAAGCTCTGCCAGTGCCAAGCAGCATGTCCTTTCCTCCACTGCAGCCTTGAACAGTATGCCCTCCTTTCTGACCCAGCCAGAAGGAATATCTCATAGCTCCATGGTAGTATACGTCTTGTGATGTAAGGGCCATTGAATATATGTAGAGTCCTTAGTTTAAAGCAGTGTCTTCCCTGTGCTTAGCAGGTCACCTTACCACAATAAGCACTACACTGGCATGACAGATTGTCTTAAGAGTACTTACAAATTAAGAAAGGCTCAATTTCGGTGGGAGATGAAATTCAGGTATTTCTTTCTTGAAGTAAAATACTTCAGTTTTCATTTGCCTTATTCGTTGTAGACTACTGACACAGATTTCTTTTTTTTGTGTGTGTGTGTGTGATTCTTTTTCTCACACTAGAAAGGGAAGGAGAATATTGTGCATTGGTTACAGAATTTCAAGTAGTAGCAAATTCTTGTTGAACAAGGAAATGGGAAAGAGGGATGCAGAAGATGAACCCACAGCAGTTCTGCAGCGTTAACAGCCGCTGAGCTACTTTTAGCAGCACAGACTTATTTGGCCTGTTATTTAGCAGTATTCAATCTAGAGAGTCTGAGATTCTTTAGACATAACAACTTTGAGTGGAAACAAGTATTATTGAAAGACTTTAGTGTGTATCTATAATACTACAGAAGTATTACCTAACCTTTCACCTAGTGCACTGGAATTCTGTTTCATCATGTATTTTATACTGTATGTATGCCATCTAATGGTAAATGAGAATAATTCCTATTGTTTTAAATGGAGCAGTATTCAGCTACTTCTTGACTGTAAATTCTATCCTTTTTTTCAGCCTTTCTTTCTTTCCTTCTCAGTTACAATGTAATCACAAACTTCAGAGAAGTAAAATGTCAGCTTATTCTTTGCAACTTGTGTAGTTTTGTTCCTCCTAAAGGCCTGCTGTGAAAAAAAAATGTCCAAGTTGAATAGAAGCAACAGTGTGCTGTGCTGCAGAGGAACAAGCTGTGACCTGAGGGATTCTAATTGAAGGAATCCTTCTAATAATTCTCAGTGTCAGATTGCACTGGACAGAAATGAGTATAGGCTGGGAAATTCAGCATTTCAGCAATAACTGAAACCAAAATACTTCTGAGGACCTAGATTTGAGAATCATAATATTCTCTCATTTTTATAAATTTCAGCAAGAGAGAGATACTTGACTTCATTTCTACTCCAAATTAAGCTGGAGAAGGTGAAACACTGAGTCCAAGTTGGATGTGTTTTCTACCACAAAAATATTTGTTCTTGTGCTGGAGTTATGACCTTAAAACCAAAAAATTTCTGCTTTTATTATATCAGTTTATCATGTCTTCATAAATGATAGAAAATTATTTCCGCAAAGAAATCCTTTCAGCACATTATATGATACTGTAAGATGATATTAAGAACTCAGTTCTTCCTTTCATTTTCCCTAGTATAAATCTAGCATTATACTTGTATGGCATTCATGTTAATCAAGGCTCAAAGTTCCAAATATCTGTCATAATAATAAGGTTATGGATTTAAATATTACAATAATAAAGAATAATCAAATAAACAAAGCTGTTAACAGTCACTAAAATTAGACTATGAATGGCCTGTGGACCATATTCTGTTTTT
>JANEMJ010027201.1:0-16294 GCA_024361745.1 Cacatua alba
GGGTCATCCATTTTCCCCTTCTTGAAAATGGGGGTTATATTGCCCTTTTTCCAGTCGTCGGGAACTTCACCTGACTGAATGTGATGCAGTAAAAATTCCTATAGAATGCAATTTCATCTTTGGCTAGCAAAATGTGTAGCGTAAATTGAAATAGCCTGTTTGCTCTATCTACATTTCCTTGAATAAATAAAATATAATTATTCAATTGTTGGTAATGCTGATAAAGGATATGAATATGATTTGTGTGTGTATGTGTGCGTGCATGTCCATATATATAGTTATATATTCATAGTACTTCTGATTAAGTACCAGAGGAGATTCTTGATTACTGAAAGGTGAAAAGAAAACCTGACAAAATTTACATACAAATTTAAAAGAGAAAGAAAAAAAAACCCCAAATAATAACAAAAAGTGAAAAACAAACAACAAAATTAAATTAGCAGTTTAGACCTGGCATTAAAACAACAAACTAGCGGACTGTGCCTGAGGATTTGAAGCTTTCATGTTAAATTATAAATTCAATTGTTCATGACTCTGATTCTTGTTTATTTTTTAGGACTCAATGCTTCTCAGACTTTCATTCTGATACATGCTTTGCAAAGTATCTTAAGTTTTTATGCATTTAAAAGACATGTTTAGGGAAAAAAATGCGTTAACTTTATAATTATAGAATGTATGCATTCAGGCAAATTTTAAAGGAGTACTAATGATGAACAAAATTTTAGTTTTCTATCTATCTATTTTCTGTTTATTTCATAATACATCGTATAATAACAATTATACAGTTATATCTTATATCATACCAGTTCATAATTTCATGGTGAAATTAATTTGGTAAACAAATGAACAAAAATCAGAATCAGTCTTTTAAGAATATGAACATTTTTTCCTAACAAAAATGTGATGTTGGCACTTGTGGAGTTTTCTTCAGAAAACTCTTAGGTGTGTATTACTTCTCATGTTACTGGGGTCAAGTTGCTCACCAGATCTAGTAGGAAGAAGGAATCTTTTCTCAATCAGTTTAACAGGGACTAATTACTTTTCTGTCTTTTGCCCTAAACCTTGAAGCCTAGTAGGATTTCTAAGATTATCTGAAATTTTCACTTAGTACATTCTCCATTATTGATGACAACAGTTTTATTCCGATGGCACTCTGTAGTTTTAAGTCTTTGTCTATGTTCTACTAAAGCTCTGAGATTTTCTGGAGAGTGGGTATGCTTGTGTTTCATGAATGCGGCAATATGAGTCTGTTGCCAAAAGTGGGGAAGAGATGGAGTTACCAGATGCAATCCATAAATATTTGTGAAGACTGTTGGGAAATATGGCTTAGTGAACACCCAGGTATGCTGGTGGCTCAAACCTGTGTGGTTGGGAGCTACATAGTACGTTGCAGAGCATCATATGCATTCTCAGTCCTCAGGTATTCCATCCAGTATTGCACAGTAGAAAGCCACAGCTTTCATATAAGCTTTAAGTTCTGTAATAGCTTAAAAAACCCAAACAACAAACAAAACAAAAAAGATTTGTGTTAAAACAAATGCAAACCCAAGTAACCAAAGATTTTTCCAATGAACTGATGAATTATAATGATGTACTTTTAGAATTCGTTCTTAAGGAAGATCTAAGCTTATTTTCCTAAAAGATGTAAAAAACAAAGAGTAAATCACACATTCATCTCCCAGTTCCCATTATTTTAAATATAATTATTTTTATGCATAATATGTACATGAAAATATTTTTTTATAGTATCTAAAGTATTCTACTTCACTGAAGACATCTAGAATATGAAGTCGAATATGTGAATTACTTCAACATAAGCAATTCAAACCTACCCTTTAGTTCTATATATCTAAAGGTGAGAGAAATTTAAGTCTTGATATTATTATTAATTTCTTATCTCTATAATGAGCTAGATTAACATTTAATTACAGATATTAAATTGAACTTTCTATGAGTAATAGGTCTTATGCTCAGATCTGCAACTCAATTTCCTTTCCAAACAGAAATTAGACTTGCACATGATACATTATGTAAAGTAGAAATGGCTGTATGACCTTTAAGTTTTCTAAGAACTCTCCTAATTGTCTAGATGTGATACTTTCTCATTACTCTTACCTTATATTGAGACTGTAAGACTCACAGAGTCTTTTATGTGGGTTCTCCATAATAGAAAAGACCAAAACTGAAGCCTAATAAAAATTATGATGAAGACCGAATAAAACAGCATACTTTCAAGTCTTACTGTAATGACCTACATTCTTGCTTTTTCACATTTCACTAACTGGGAAGTTCAACATATTTGAACTTATTCAGCAAATATTTATACTGCTTCATTGAGGAATTGAAAGTTTGCTTCAGTTATAGGAGGTGGCCTTAGCTAACAAAGTTTTAACTCAAATGCAAGGTTTTGGGAGGCAGCACATAATATCAAACTAGTTTTCAAATTTTTTTCTAAAATATTACATCTGAGAGATATTTTGAATATTATGATGAACAAACTTTACATTTCTCCTCCTCTGTTTGTAGCTCACAACCTTTCCCTTCTCTGTCTGCCCACTTGCAAGCCCTAAAGAACTCACAAGAGGACTTGTGACTTCTGTCAACAAGAACAGGTCTTTTTATCCTTCAGCATGTTTTCAGAAGGGAGTAAATTCTGCCAGCGTCACAAAACTGAGTGGTTAGGGTTGCTAAAAGAATCACTGTCAGAGATATTAGCAAAAGTGATTTTAATATAAATTTATAGTTTCTCTGATTCCCTAATGTAGAATTATTATTCCCTCCAGTTTATATTCTTGCCTGAATGAAAATATGCCTGCTATCTAGACAGATACTTTTTCAATGTTTTGTTATTTTCCCACTCTTCATGCTAAAAGTACAAATGCTGTTAATGGTCAGCTCTACATACCAACAAACAGATTCAGTTTTGCTGTATGATACTCCTTTGCATAATCTGTCTTGTTCCCTGCAAGTATTTTTTCCCTTGCTACTTGCTTTTATAAATCACTGAGTATAAGTAACTACCTGCGGTTACAATGCGAAAGATGTTGCTGCGGAAATTGTAGAAATATGCTTAGAATGACATGGTGAATTTTCTGCCACAGTATGTTTACATACTGTGAATTTATGAGAACACATTCTAGAATTTATGAGAATATCTTCCTTTTTTTTTTCAGGCATAAATTCTTTAGGAAAATAATGACTGAATTAGACATGAAACATTTACCAGTAGGTCCATTGGAAAGATGCAGAATGGAAAAAACCAGTATTAAGAAACAATGCCAAATGCTGAACGTATCAATAATCAAGATTTCCTTTAATGATTCAGTTTCCTCTTGATGAAGGACTTTGATCATATATGAAATGAAAATGTTGGCAGAATAAAACAGAAGCACATTAGCACACTAGAGGACATACAGCAGTGTAGATTAGTGCTAAACAGATTTCTTTCTTTGCCTATTTTTGTTCCTTCGTATCAACATTAAAGTATTTGACATCTATCTTCTAATAAGAAACTTTGAGGCTTGAGTCTCATGAGATCTACCTTCCTTCCTTTGCCGGACAATTGCTTGACAGCTGAATTTACTTAGAATTGTCTATATGATCAATATTAGAAGTAGAATACACGCAATAAAACCTTATTTTTTTTTCCTCTCGTACACGTATTAAGTATAAGAGAAAGAGTGCATAACATATTCCCCCCCCCTTTTTTTTTATGTTTGACAGGTTTATCACGGTTTCTCTTTCTTCTTCTCTTTTAAGTGCAGATCTGATGTTTTTCTTTAGAATTTGGGTAATTTTTATGTATGATCACTCACATTACAATTCTGTCTGCTCCATAAGATGTAGGAAATAACAAGTGAAAATCTTTCTTTGTCACAGGTATTAAAATGATGTGAATTTTCTAATTAAAATGGAGAAAAAAACCCACAACATTTTAATGCATCACTATGTAAAGTGATGTCCTTATGAAAGGCACGAAATAAAAATGTAAAAATTTTACATTTTTAGGTAAAGGACTTTATAGCTCAGACTTGAAAAACAAAAAAATAAAAACTAAAAAACACTTCCATTGAAGTTTTTGAGGGAATGGCTACTTGGGAACATTTTCTTGACATAACAATGAATGGATTGAAAAATAAAATCTCAAATATCCTAGCCTTTCTGATTTTTTTATTTTATTTGAAATGAAAAAAACACAAGTAAATGGGTACATGTTAACCCAGTCATCATAAAATTACTTTTTAGAGAATAAAAAAACCCCAAAACCAACCAAACAAAAAAAACCACCAAAAACAAACGAACAAAAAGAAAAAAACAAACAAAAAGAAAAAACAAAAAGAAATGGTTTGAAGATAAAAGTATGAAAGCAAGTCTATAGAATTTCAGTAACAGGACGTGCAGGTGTTAATGCTTTTGGTTGAAAGAAAAAAAAAAACCCAAAAATAAAATCAAACCAACCAACCATACCAAAACTAAAAGTAAACCCAACACAACCCAAACCGACCAACCAATCTATCAAACAAAACCCCACCAACACCCTACAGAATCCACAGCCTTCTGTTTCTCCAGCTTCGCTTCCCACTTCCTCTTCACTAAGCATGACTGCTACACATTGCCAGAAAATTATGTCCTGAGCAATATCCATCTTTATGTTTTTTTATACAAACATACATATTCCAGATTTTAAAAGAGTATTTTTTCTGAAGTGCCATAGTCCTTATAATGTCTTTGGAAACAGTGAAGGATATTTATTTCTCAGAAGTATCTATTCAGTTTCCAGAAGTCATATCGAATGAAATAATTAGGTCTATGAGATTCATTTTGACACCTAAGGACTAAATATGAATATGAAGAGAGCTTTATGTTATCTAATTAAAAATGGTAATATCTGTGACAGGGTGTTTTCTTAGAGTTATTTTACTTTAATCTAAAAAAAAAAAAAAAAAGAAAAAAAGAATTAAAAAAAAACCCCAAAGAAAAAATCTTCAATATCTTTCTTTTCACTTCTTTAAGCTTTGTTAACTTTATATATCTATTTTTCATACCACTATTAAACATTCTTTTTCCTTTTGGAATTGTTTTTTCTCTTATTTTTACTTTATTTTTTAACTGCTTTTAATAGCTACATTCATTTAAACTAATATAGTGATTAAATTAGCAATTTCTAGATTCTTCTAAATTCCAGGGCAGCACTCTAATACGGATCCTCATATCACCTCAGTAGGAATACCACTCCTAAGACTACTCAGGTTTTTTTCTTTTTTTGCTCTCTTGATTTCTCACAAGAAATCACATTCTATATTGCAATGTGAAAATTTACATGTAAATAACTGATATTGCAAAATCTAGATACTACAAAATGATGTTCATTGTAGACAACCTCACTGCATTTGAAAGACAGCATGATAGACAACCTTTTCTTCAGAAAAGAAAGATAGTGTTATTACTTCTTTCTCGCTAAAAAAAATGGTGGAAAGCGTTAGGAAAAATATCTGGACATCAGCTATTGAAGGATGTATGTAGTTATTTAATTTGTTATAAACCAGTGACCATTTGACTAGATACATGTTTAAAAAAAAAAAAATCAATCATGATCAGTCTTTGACAGAATTAAGGCAGCAATAAGAGGCCTTAAAATATTTCAGGTGAATTTAGATGAAAAATAGATTTTCACTGGAAATTAATAAACCCAGTAAATTTATCTGATTCTTGATCCCTTTCACAACTCGGTCCTTAGGCTTTTCCACTTATAAACAGGTCTCAGTAAACCTGACTTCACACAAATGGTATCTCCTTTGCTGTATTCAATCCCTGTCTGTCTCTCAAGCACACATTTATATAGGCATATGTGCCAATTGGTATTGTCACTGCTAAGCATCACATCAGGGAAAGTGTTGGCAGCAGCAAAATCATGACTGAAATAGAAAGTGAAAAGAGGGTTTAAATAAATTCATTGTAGCAGCTGTGAGTCATTCTGTTCCTTGTATTCAGACTTGTTCTACAGCTAGTCACAGCACAACCAGGGATGAAATTATCTTCTGGATACATATTTAATGGAAGCTAGGGAAGATTTTTGTAATTGAAAGAACTATACTGGAATATAGTGCTGGTGCTTTCTGTTTTGTTCAGAAAAATGTAACTTAAATCTATATTTCATCTTTCCATTATCTCTTAGTTGATTGTATAGATGCAATTGACACATCTGGATGACTGGATTTATTTCTGAAGTTTGACATGAAATCATGACTAAAGTGTAGCTTTCTAGTAACGTTAACATTGGGGATTTTTTTGTATAAAACAAATTAACATAGATTGCCTTTCTGCAGCTAGTTACCTGACGTAGGTGTTTAATAGCTGACCTTAGCTAGAATATCCAGAAATATGCCCTGCAAATGGACTGTTTTCTTTCATGATAAATTATTTGTTTATTCCTTAACAGTAATCTGTAATACAAAAAATAAACTTATAGTAACTCAAGTATAATATTCTTAAGTATCCAGAAACTGAACTATTAAATTATTTATATCTTGTCATATACCATGGTTAAAATCACTGATAAAAGGATATTATTCTCTATTCAGTGCTATGATTTACAGTACTTTATGTATTATTCTAATTAATTAATTACTACTAAATTGTTAAAATTTAACTAGGATTTTTTTACAGGCATTTGGGTTACTGGAAAAGATACAGAAAAAGAGAAGCAAAGTCTAAGGATTAGTATCTGACGTCTCTAACTTTTCTCCATCTCTCAAACTTCATTTACTTTGCCTGTCCAAAACCAAGTAAAGATGACTAGCAATAATATTTGAAATATTAGCTCATTTTAAACCACTGTAAATTGCAAGAGATATTGACAGATTTAAAACAAATTTCATAAATTCATAAAATAGATTGGAAGGGATATCTGAACTCCATCTAGTTCTACCTCTTACTCAAAGCAAGGCCAACTTCAGGGTCAGATTAGGCCACTCATGGCCCTATCTGGTTGAGTTTTGAAAATTTCCTAGGATGGAGATTCTGCAACATTCCTGCATCACATGCTCCAGTGCTTAACCTCTCTCACTGTGGCAATATTCCCTTATGTTTGCTAGAAATATCCATCGTTTGAACTTGTAAAGTTTGCCTCTTCTTTTGCTGTGCACCTCTGAAAAGAGCCTGGCTCCATCTTCTCTGTAAGTAGTGGAGTATGCCAGGAGGAGGTCAGTGAACCTCTGACCTTGATGTTGGTCAGAGCAACATCAGAAATGATGGAAAAGACTGTCTGGATCTTCCCTGGGACCATGCAGGTATGAAAGCCTCAATCTCCAACTATACTGAAGGAGGTATAGGCAGAATCTGTGCTTACCAGCTTGGGGAGTAGAGACTCCTGTGCTGGGGATGGCTGGAAGTGTGTGAGCTCTGGCAACATCTGCTGTTGCACCTGTTGTTCCACAACTACAGAAAAGCTTCGGTGCCCTGATAGCAGATAAGGGGCTAGGAGTTCTCTGCAACAAAGCAGATGTTCTATCTGAGATTGAGCCCTGCAGCAGCACCAGGAAGAAGTGAATCATAGAATCAACTAGGTTGGAAAAGACCTTTAAGATCAAGTCCAACCATTATCCCAGGACTGCCAAGACCACCACTAAACCATGTCACTGAGGGCCTCATCTCCGTGGGTTCTGAACACTTCCAGGGATGGTGATTCCACCACTTCCCTGGGCAGCCTGTTCCAATACCTGATTGCCCTCTCTGTGAAGAAATTTTTCCTAATAACCAATCTAAACCTCCCCTGGAGCATATTGAACCTCATACCATTAGTCACAGCCCATCTATTCACCCTGTCCAGATCCCTCTGCAGAGCCTTCCTATCCTTCAGCTGATCAACACTCCCACTCAACTTGGTGTCATCTGCAAATTTACTGAGGGTGCCCTCAATACCCTCATCCAGATCATCAATGAAGATATTAAACAACTCTGGTCCTAACACAAAATCCTGAAGGACACCACTAGTTACCAGTCACCAGCTAGGTGTGGTGCCATTTACCACCACTCTTCGGGCTCAGCCATCCAGCCAGTTTTTTTTACCCAGCAAAGAATCCTCCTATCCAGGCCATGAGCAGCCAATTTCTGCAGGAGAACACTATGGGAGACATTGTCAAATGCTTTGCTTAAATCCAAATACACAGTGTCTAAGCATCATTTTATTATTTGTTTTTAATTGTGATGATGATCAAACCCTGGAGCAGGCTTCTCAGGGAGGCTGGGAAGTCTCCATCTTGGGAAATATTAAAAACCTGGCTGGACACAGCCCTGAACAAACATGCTCTAGCTGGTCCTGCTTAGAGCAAGCCAGCTGGACTACAGGATCACCAGAGGTCCTTTCCCATGTTAACAGTTGTGATTCTGTGATAAGTTTCTGTGAAACCTCATTGAAAGTTGAAGGCTCAGTATTACTTTACCAGGACTTCGCCACATCTAAGACAGGGTTTCTTCCAGTTGAATACCAATCTCTGTTTCAGTCGAAGGCACTGTCAAAAGACTAATGAGTATAATGAGAGAATCAGATGTAACAATGTACCATATTAGATATAAATATATTACATATTATTTACATAAAATGCAAGTTAACAAAGCTTCCAACTTACAAGTTTTCAGTGACTGAAAACAAATTAATCTGGCAAAGCTACCCACAATTAAAATAAATCAGTATCACAGGAAACTTCTGGCAGCCAAAGAAATATCTTAATTTTTAGGTTTTAAACTTTCATAGAAGCTGCATGCTAGCATTAGGACTGTAATTCACTTTGACAATGACATTCAGGAGGACAAGTTTCTACTAATCAGTAGATATTTGTTATTATTAATAAAATAATGAAGGATGATTTGTTTAACACAAAAATACCTACCTATACTAAGGAATATTATTTACTTGCAGGCACATTAGGAATGTAGTGCAATGATTCATTATTTTGTACTGCAAAGATTTCTGAAGTAAGGGACAGAAAGTTCTACTTAGTTTGTCAAATATTATAATTCCATACTGTTGGTAGCCTTCACTTAGCTAGAACATAATCTCTTCCAAACTAAATTCAATAGGGAAGTCTAATTAAAGGAACAGAATACTCCAGTCATTATTCCTGCTTCTTTCTACATATATTTCTATTCAGAATTTCTCCACGCTTAGTGTTTTAATTTGGAAAGTAGCAGCAAGTGATAAAGAAAAGACAGTCCCTGTGATAAGTAACTACTATGATGACTATTGCAGTGTCTGTCTATTTTCTACTCCGATAGCTGCGGGAAAATCCATACTCTTAGGTCACATACATAGAATCCATACTTCATGCTGGGAAGCACTGTGTGTTCAGGAACAGCTCAGAAAAGCCATCACATCAAGAAAACAGCAGAAAAACACAGTGCAGCAAACCTAAGTCTTAAATTAATTTATTGTGGAAACTGAAGTTCTGTGGAAAGTCTTAGTGTGCAGGTAGGCACAATTCATCCAAAGTCAGGTGTTAAAACATCAAATCGCACTACAAAAGAAACTGTGGCTCTTTAGGCACCCAATTCTTTTATCAGTTGCTAATTTCATTTGGATTAGAAGTTAACAGCAGTAAAGTGTTTAAATACCTTTGAGTATCTCTGTTTAGATAATTAGAGTGCACCACAATTACATTCCTCAAGTGTGCCTTGGGTAGCATTGAGCTAATGGCTCACAGAATAAATTCAGTCCATAAATACCTGGACTACTGTTTCGTTGCCACTAAACATATGGAACATCTGTTACATGGGCTTGTTAGGTGAAGGAGATGGGCTGAAGTCATTCTTTATACTGTGCTAAGGCCAAAGTTGAAAACTGTAGGTGTTGTTGCTGTAACAATTTGTCCCACACGCTTTCATGCTGTGATGTTTCTTATGTCTCTTTTTCTTAATTTTCCTCTTAAAAACAGTTGGCCTAGATAGGACACAGAAGCCTGACTGAGTTTTGTTTAGGGGCAGTGCCATTGTTTTCCAAAGGAGAAAGCATAACAGGCATAATTCAATAATATAGTTCAATTTCTGTGTAAACAAACGATTAATTTATATATACATAGAGTGGTGACAGAAAAGAGATATTTGCACCATTTAGGGCCTAATTTACTTTGATTTATTCCAGTGATTATAATGAAATCCTACTTTACGTATGACTTTTTCAAATGTAAGAAAAATATCAAGACTTTTCAGCTGTTCATGTGCAAAAAAAAAGCTCAAACCTCTCTATTAAGCATGTTAATAATAACAATCTAGTCATGGACAACATTACAGTTCAGGGAAGAGAAATTAAATTTGTCACGGAATGAACTTGCCTGCAGCTGGTTAAATCTTCTGAAAAGTCTAGAACTGACACCAATTCAAGGATTTTTTTTTTTCAAATATTATTCTGTAAATTTTCAATAAATCATTTATTTGCTTTATAATGGAAGTCAAAATTAATAGCTTAAGTCTTCATCTTCTGCTCTGAACACTGAGATTTTGCATCTCTCTCCAATTCATTTTGTTTATATTTAAATACTTATACTCTGGCTTCATAGGAGTCTACATGATCCTTCTCATTTCATATACATGTATTTAATAAAACTTACCAACCAACTGACCATAGAAGGGACATGATTGTTATTATTTACATTGTTTTGAACACTTCATGACAGTATTTTGTTTATTTGATGTTACTTAATCTTTCTCCACTCATCTTCCTTTTCTATTTAGATTATGGTGTGCTTTGGTACAGTCTTTTCAATCCTGGCACAACAATACAGCCCGTTTATGTATTATCAAAATAAAAGTCCATAGAGATACAGAAGTTTAAGATTTTATGTTTTTCTATTAATGGTTTAAGTGGTTAATGACATACTGTATTGTTCTGTCTATGCACTGTATTACTGTATCTCGGTTTAACGTCATAACAATAAATGCTAAGGATCAACAATAACTAAAACTTTTACTGAAACTTTTTCTCCTAATGAATAGTATGCACCAGTACCAAGGAAATCTTGGTTCACAGCTATGGTGGGTTGACCTTGGCCAACTGGCAGATGCCAGCCCAGGTGCTCTTTCACAAAGGCAGGAGGAGGAATAAGATGAAAATGCTCAAGGGAGATCACTTACCAATTGCCATCAAAGGTAAACAGACTCAACCTGGGGAAATTTCATTTTATTTTCTAATTAAAATAAATTTGGGCACTAAGAAACAAAGACCCTTCCCCCATGATCCTTTGTTCCTGTTCTCAACTTCACTCCTTCATTCCTGACTCCTCTACCTCCTCCCTATCCTGCTCAGTAGCACAAGCCTGGGGGAGTTGTAGTCAGTCTATAATAGTTCCTTTCTGATGCTCCTTTCTACTCACACTTTGCCACTGCTCCAACATGGATCCTCCTTGGGCTGCAGTTTCTTCAGGAAATATGTCTGCTTCACCATCATCTTCTTCATGTGCTGCAGAAGAGCCTTTGCTTCAGCATCTGGAGTATCTGGAGCAGCAGCACCACCACTGCCATTTTCCTCTTTTTTCACCTTGGTGATTGCAAGATAGTTCCTAACACTTTCTTTTCTCCCTCCTCTCTTTCAGGCAGCATTTGTCTTTTCTTGCAGTTCACCTGAAGTGCTGCCACCATTAGCTGAGGGGCTCAGATGTGTCCTGCTGTGGGTCCATTGGAGCTGGCTGGAACGAGCTGTGTCCAGAATAACGCAGCTCCAGCCTCTCCTTTCAGAAGCCCCACACTAACTCCCTTATTTTGACATTATTCATTTTAAAAAGGGAAATATTATACATTAAATAACAGCAAGAATAGGAAAACTGATAAAGCTACTAGCAGCTATTTAAAGACTATTAGGTTTGGCTTTGTTGGTTTTTTTTCCCCAAGTATATTTGGAAAGTTAGCTATCAGACTTCTTTTTGGTTTTCATTTTGCAACTTTTCAAGGTTAATCAAGCTGTCAGGAAGAAATAGCAAATACATGTGCCTGCACTCAAGAGTACAAATGTGCAATCACAGCAGGAAAAGGAATATGTTTTCCACTTGGTTGCAATGCATTTATCGTGAGAGTTCTCAAGGAAAATGGTCTGTAACTTAGATGTAGCTTTGAGTCATTTTTAAAAACGTCTTCTCACACTATGTTGTTAATGCCATTTCAAAAATACTGCTTTGTAAGGGCATAAACTGGCAATGAACTCATAAAGAAGAGAAATATATAGCTAAATCATATTTCTTTGCTCTGCTTTATCTTTGCCTTATATTGACTCTTAGCACTACACTTTCAGAAAGATGAGATTGTCACAACCGCCACTGACAATTGCTTACCTATTTGGGTATGGAAATCAATTTGGATGCAATTTAACTTTTTAATAGGTAACAAGATGACTTGGGCTTGGCCTAGTAAAGATGGTTGGTAGGTAAAAAGAGAAAAGCATTTATTTTTAATTCCTTCTCTTCTTGACAGCAAGTTAAGATCAACATAATTTAAACAACCTTTCATGGTTTTGCATGGATGGCAAAACAAGTTGGTAGTGTTAAAAATGAAATCTTCCCTTTCTTTACTGCTTCTATTACTAGTCTCTTAAAATTATTTTCTTTCTCTACATTGATCACCTGAACTGTTAATCAATGAGGAAGGCATAAGTCAGCTGTATTGCTGCAGGAGCAACTATTTAAAAGAAGAAACTCCTTGATTTAAAACAGTACACATTTTACTAAGGCAGCAATGAATGAAGAGTTCTTTAGCATTAGAACAGCTATACTAGTCAAATCAGAGTTATATCTAGTTAGGTAACTGGTTTTGTTAGTGACCTGTAGTGGACAGTGAAGTAAAAAGAAGATATTGACACATCCTTATTTTGTACACCCTTTGAATTATCAGTTATGGCTAGCAGTTAAGCTTTCAAGTAATATATAGCTAATATATGTTTTTTCCTGATGCTCTTTTCTACGACTATAGTGGTGTAATCATTTGAATATGGCACCAAAATTCAAGCTCTTAAATTTGTAGACTAGAAACTTTATGTCGCAGGAGAAAAAAAAAAAAAAGGAAAAAGTAACACTAACAGGACAAAAGCTTATTTTAAGTGACATACAAATGAAGTCTCTATTTTTGTGTTTATTTTTCTTCAGAGGGCTGACATTCAGCTTTTTCAAGAACACTGATACTATAAAAGGTGTTTTTAGTTGCTCTAAGTCAAGCAGCATTTCAGTGGCTTTCTGGGGGCTATATTAGGCCTTCTGTGTCATATGTCTGCACTCTGCTTTTCTCAGCATTTTCTCAGTTTCCTCATGTTTGCTCTGTCTTCTGCCTCTGATGCCCTCCCCAGCTCTTCACCCCTCTATGTCAACCTGAACTCTGCTTGGTGCTCACTGAGCAGACACATTTCTTCTGGAAGGCTCTAATTACTGCATAAAGCTGACAAACAGACAAGGCAAACAGCCTTATTTCTTCTCTGATGCTGAGACGCACGTATCCTTCTAGCACAATTTTTAAACCAGAAATTTCTCTTTTGCAGGCACTTTGGGATTCAGGTGAGCTTAATTTTCTTCTTAAACTGTAAATTCCTGACTTTTTCTGGTGGCCTTCACATTTATTTACATTGAGTTTGATTGAGTACCTGAATAAGATGCTGCTAAATGTGAGATGGCAGACCATGTCAGACCTAAAGCTAACAGCCCCACACAGGCTACTGACATCCCCTCTTTCCCCGCAGCTGTCAGTAATTCTGTCCACTCACCAGATAGGACCAGTACCTTAGGCTGGTCTGAGCTGTTAGGCGCTGCTACATGTGAGTGCCAAACTGACTGACTCTAGCTGAATTTGGCCCTAATATTAATCAATAAAAAACAATATTTATTCTGCTTTTTTATACTTTTATATTTATAGTTTACTGAAACCAGCTGAATGAGTAAGGGTTAAAAAAGATGAATAAATATGCCAAAGAATCTGTCAACAGGGTCATAAGTTTAACGAAGTAATAGGCTACTTTCGTAAGATGTCCCTTAACATTCACGCTGAGGTTTTGTTGGTTTATGCTAAACACGTTGTAATTCAGTTCCCAAAATCCAAACTACAGAATCAACTTTGTCACATTTTTAATGTCCTCACATTCAGATTTTTATCAATCATCACACTTTTCCACTCCATTTCATACTCTAACACTGATTTTCAAAGTAGTCTTTCACCTAGAGTCCCACAATTCTTGTCTGCCCCTCATATGAAAGACAGCAGTATTTTCAGCCACAGCATTCTTTTCTTCCCATCTCTATGATCACACCTCTTCTCTGTAAATCTTGAGACTTTTCCAATGTCTCTTCTCTTCCTTTATTTCAGCTTCAGTTTTCTTGGTGGAATGAGTAATTCCTAATTCCCTCCTTGTATCTGATCTTTCACTGAACGTCTCTGTGTCTTGAATACTCTGCATACCCTTTTAGTCTATTTTCTTCTCTTTCCACTGGTACTGTCAAGTTCTGTGTGTTTCCTTCCCTCTCTCCTTCACATGGAATTATCTGTCTGCACTTTAATGTCCTTCTTCAAAACCAGTTCTTCTGTCATTTTTTTCCTCATTTTCTTATAATCATCCCCCAAAGAAGAGTATCAGGACATTCTTTGGATAAAGCAATGTAATATTTCATCATCTTCATTTCTCTATGCCTCTATCTGTATTCAGTATTGCTTTACTTTTTAAGATATCTCCTCTGGCCTCCATGTCTTGCTCCAGAAACGCATCAGTTTCTTGTAGGTCTTCTATCTGTGTATGTAAGGCATCCTATGTGGATGTCACAGTGCAGTTCCCTGTGGAACAGGAGTAAGTTCTCTAATTCCTTTAACAATAAGGAATATCTCTAAGGTTACATCTAATGTGGTGGTTTCTGTATCTAACAGAACTGCATAAGTAGCCAGTAATGGGTTTTCCCAAGATTAATATCGTACTTGGGAAACTTGTCACACTTTTCATCCAAATCAAATAGGAGATAGTTGGGATTTACTGGAAACTTGTTGCCACAGTCCCCATCTGTACCCTTTTTCTGTGAGTCCATTATGTAGTCTAAAAGGGGGCCCCAGTGTTACAGGGCCCATAGCCTGATATGTGTATTAATAAACAAAATGCTTCTTCAAGAATAACTGTTCATTCCTAGGTAACACACTTCTTTAACATATTATATAAGAATTGAGCAACTATACCAAATCCTGGAATATGTGCTTGGTAAAATCCTAAAGTAGAGACCAGTCCCTGCATCAGAGTTTTGAAGAATTATTCCTCCTCCCAGAAGTATTTGTTTTATCTCATTCCAATCAAGAATAATGGTTCCAGTTCCCATTTGGTAACACCATGCCACCCACTTAGACACTCAGCTTTTTGCTGTATTTTAATGACCTCTTCACCAGTTGTTTTACAGTACAGATTAATCACTGTGAGCTGTGGTAGCACAGAAGTGCCTTATTTCTGGCAGAAGCCAGGAGTTGTACAGTGGAAGTCTGACCAATGGGGTGCAAAGGGGTTGACCTAATAGCCAGGCAACAAAATGGGGGTAGGAGGCCTGTTGCCAGAACTGTACTCATGAGGTGGGGATGAAAGGCCCAGAATTACCCTCCCCACTGTCAGTTTTCAGTATATGTATCTTCTCAGTTGTTTTCAGTCTCTGAGACCAAGCGTGTATGCTCTTGCTGGGGCTGTTGTAAAGCCAGAAGTCTCAGACTAATTTCTAATTTCTGAAGTATCTGGCTTTTATCAGGACTATAAGATCCAAGGAGCAGTTGTTCTAGCTGCTCTAAGTCCCTGTGAAATATCTTGAGATTCCTGATTAACAGCTCTTAGCAAAGTGCTTGCAGTTGCATATGTCTCTGTTGAAAGCCAAATACTTTCCTGCTACTCCCGAATTTCTGCTTTCAGGGCTTCTTGCAATTTTCCATGTTCTACTACCTTTTGATGTTTTCTTCTACCTTCTCCCAAGTGTCTGCATCCATGAACTGTGTATTTTACAGAATCCCATGTCTGAAACTAATAAGTGTCACAATCCAAAAGGCTAGCCAGACTGCAGGTGTATAGGGGTAACAACTATGGGTCTGTAGGATTCCATAATACACAACTATATAGAGGCTTTTATTCTCTAAATTTTTCTACTTTATTATAGATTACCATAAATACCACAAAAATCACTTCTAGCAAGTATACCACCTCAAAAATCATGACCAGAAAATATACCTGTGATTAATGAAATTAATATATATATATCAAGTTATTCCAAATTACTGTCAGTGATCAACAATATAGTATAAATCAATAACATGGCAGCACACA